>ML318684.1:3509-105445 GCA_005239505.1 Nicotiana paniculata
TGCCTTTTGCTCTTTTGGGATACCGGACAACTGTCCGTACATTAGTTGGCGCGACGCCCTACTTGCTGGTTTACGACACTGAAGCAGTCATACCTACGGAAGTTGAGATTCCCTTTCTCCGAATCATTGTTGAAGCAGGAATTGAGGACACTAAATGGGTCAAGTTCCGACTGGAACAATTAAGTTTAATTGATGAAAAGCGTTTGGCGGCAGTTTGTTTTGGTCAGTTATAACAACAAAGAATGGCACGCGCTTACAATAAGAAAGTGCGCCCAAGACAGTTTGAAGTAGGACAACTTGTCGTGAAACATATCTTTCCGCACTAGGAAGAAGTAAAAGGAAAGTTCGCCTCGAATTGGAAAGGTCCTTACCTCGTCAAGAAAATATTGTCAAAAGGATCTCTATACTTGGCAGATATAGAAGGAAAGGTGACAGACATATCTGTCAACGCGGATGCGGTCAAGAGATACTATGTCTGACATGACTCTGTTGGGGAATTTTTATACTTAGCAATCACAGGTTGGGATGACGAAAGGCTATGATTCTCGCCACTCAAACACTGGTAAACCCTAGTTAGCCCTTTGAAGCCTTGTTTACATTTCTTTGTTTTCCCCTCTTTTGGAACCAGTGTACTTGGTCTTAAAAAAAAATAAGAAAATAAAAAAAATTCAAAATCAAAACGAGTTCATGTTAATTGAACTACATCCGACCTAATTCCGAAAGGATACGCAGGCAGCCTCACTCTGGGGTTCGGTCACACAAACAAAAATCTACATTTCCCCAGTATTCAAAGAAACTGGGGCATGGTTTTATTTTATTTTTCGACGGTTTTTTCCGTCAAAATGCTTCCAAAAGTTGTAATTCGATTCAATAGTTCTTTTTAACTTCCCCTTTTAAGACCTTCTGATCAACTTTCGAGAATGCTAAGTTTGTATATTACGGTGATGCCTCGGCCATTGTAAAGAGATAAAAATAAAATGAGAGAGTCTTATTGGTGAAAACCTTCACGGGCACTATAAGGCGATAGTGAGTTGAGAAAAAGACAAATGAGAGAGGTCAATTGGTGAAAACCCACAAAGGGCATCGTTGATCGATTTAGACCTTCATATATCCCGGCACAAGCATGGTTAAAACAAAGAACTCAGTTTCAAAGTGAAGTTTACAACGGATTTTGAGAATTAAACAGTTCAGACGGATTGGACATGCAGTCCAAAGTGCATGTCATGTTAATTGAAGTCAGCATATTCCTCTAGATAAGTCATTTTTATTCTTATTTTTCTTCTCTGATAGGTAAACTTTAAGTTGTAATACCTATTAGTTCACCTTCTTATTTTTTTTCGTACTATTCTTTTTGAGTAACTTTCAATCTAATTTCGTCAAAGCAAAGCAAAGAAAAGGCCACAAAATCGGTTACAGTTTCCCAGTTATATGAAGCAAAGATTGCTGGGCATGAACAACATAGGCAAAGGCATAAAGCCACCTTTGATTTTCCCTGAGGAGCAAAAGGCGTGAAGACGGAACAATGTGTCAAGAGTCGACAAAATTTACTCAGTTAANAAATTTTAGGAAACAAATCGTGAAAAGACGAACACCATCAAGTGAAGTTCTCAAATCCTTAGTTTTCTTCTAATATACATGTAATCAGTTATTCTTAGTTTCATTATAGGGAATCAATACCCTATCTTCAACACAGGGTACTACGTCCCCTGGCCGCATTACTTTTTTGCCTACGTAGGGTACATCATTCCCTAGTAGAATCTCAGTGAGCCATGAGCCTCGCCTTATTGCCAACACAGGGTACTACGTCCCCTGGCCGCATTACTTTTTTGCCTACGTAGGGTACATCATTCCCTAGTAGAATCTCAGTGAGCCATGAGCCTCGCCTTATTGCCAACACAGGGTACTACATCCCCTGTCTGCATTACCTTCTGCCAACATAGGGTACGTTATTCCCTTGTAGCATCTCAGTGGGCCATGAGCCTCACCTTATTTCCAATACAGGGTACTACATCCCCTGGTTGCATTTCTTATTGCTAACATAGGGTACTATATCCCATAGTTGTATTGTTTTTCTACCTACATAGGGTACGACATTCCTTAGTAGAATCTTAGAGATCCAAGAGCTTCATCTTATTGTCAACACAGTGTACTACATCCCCTGGTCGCATTATTTTATGCCTACATAGGGTACGACATTCCCTAGTAGCACCACAGAACGCTGCAAGCTTTATCTTATTGCCAACACAGGGTACTACATTCCCTGGCTGCATCTTATTGCCAACACAGGGTACTACATCCCCTGGCTGCATTTAACTACGTACATAGGGTACAACATTCCCTAGTAGAATCTCAGAGAGCCACGAGCCACATCTCATTTCCAAACACAGGGTACTACATCCCCTGGTTGCATTTTATTGCCAGCATAGGGTACGACATTCCCTAGTAGCATCCCGAGTGCCATGATCCCCACCTAATTGCTAACACAGGGTACTACATCCTATGGTCTGCATTACTTTTGCTAACATAGGGTACGGCATTCCCTAATAGTATCTCAGAGTGCCACGAGCCTCACCTTATTGCTAACACATGGTACTATATCCCCTGGTTGCATTTCTTATTGCTAACATAAGGTACGACATTCCCTAGTAGCATCCTAGTGTTCCACGAGCCTCTTCTTATCATCAACACAGGGTACTACATCCCCTGGTTGCCTTCGTTCTTGTTAACACTGGGTACGACATCCCTTATTATTTATAAAAAAAATAAAAAAATATTACTTTTCCAATTCTTTATTCTGCAATAGCAAAGATAGTTTAATGTGTTTTCAATAACTCACAAAAATTTCCTAGGGCAAACTGGGGCAGAAAATTTTTGTTTGTTTTGTTTCTTTGTGATGGCTTGTAGGTTTTTCCGCAAAGCACGTATTGGATGTGCAAAAAATAAGATTCTGACTCTCGCCCGAGAAAGTGGAACGTTTGATCTCAACACCAGCCGCAAGCAGCTTTGACAGGATGCATGCAGAGACAAAGGATTTCAAGATCCATCTTCTTATCACCGGATCAAGAAGCAAGCCTGTGAGAATATTTCATAGTCTTTTATATCGGAGAGCATCAAGTTTCAGTCTAAAGTCAATGAAGGAAGCAACTCATGAATGAAGACAAGACTCCAAATGGCCTTTAGATAGGAATTTTGTAACTCTTAGATTTCAAGAGTATGTAATTTTCTTTTTATTTTGATGTAATAGTAGGAACTGTGGATCGAAACCCCGATGGAACTTCACTCGACACTCCTACTAAGAATACTCCGTCACTCTTCATTCGCTTGAACTACATGTGACCTGATTCCTCTATAACCGGGGATATGTAGGCTGCCTAAAACCAAGGCTCGATCGCAGCCCCTTCTTTTCTCTTATTTTCCTTCTTAAATAATAGTGAGGTAAAAAATCAGTCACCTTTTTCATTTTCTTTGCGTGAAATATCTTCATGCTTCCAAGCAAAGAGGGGCATGCTTTGAACAACTAATTTTTGACCACACCAAAATTATATGTTATTTTAGTGTAAATACTTTTTTTGGGGGCTAATCTTGGTGTTTTAATTATATATAATAAGTAAACTATTATATCTTCTTTGTATAATTTAAACTATAGTGTAAATATTGAATTTTCTTATTTATATATAGTTTTCTTTAAGTGTAAGAGTAAGTGGATTATATATAGATATGTATTTTATCTTCTTATTTTATTTTATATAATTTAAAAAAAAAAGAGGAAAAAGGAAAACAGAAAATACAATCTGCATCCCAACTCCCAAATTCCCCATTTCCCCACTTCACTCACCCCTCACGTTCCCATCTCCTCCACTCACGGCACACACTCCACAATCTATTTTTCCATTTACCTCACTCATATCATAACTTCCTCACAACATTATACACATACATCTCTATATATAATGAAGAGGAAAAAGGAAAAAAAGAAATCTGAAAAAGGGTGGGGGGTGGGGAACGAAACAATCACCATTCTTCAACCATCACTGTAGCTCCTCTCTTAAGCCACCAAACATTACATTCTCCATAAAAAATCAGCCACCAATTACATTAAAACAACAACAAAACAACCTCTAACATCCAGCTGAAACCAGTTGATTCTTTCAATCATTAGCGCCGCCAAAACCTCCATTAACGTAGCTTCAAAAATCAGCTGTTTCGCACCAACAACCACCACTAAACTGCTGCTCAAAACCAGCTGTATAACAGCCCATTTCGACCCCAAAACATCCCCCCTAAACTCAGCCAAAATCCAGCCCCAAACTGCACCAAAAAGGCTATGAAAACCACCTCCAAAACCAGCTGAAAGACAGTGACGAAAATCAGCTCCTTTCATCCACAAAACTCAACAAAATCAGCACCTAAAACTCACCCCAAAATCGTAGAAAAATCAGTTGCGAAAACAGCCACCAAACTGCTCAAAAATAACCCGAAATTCATAAAGTAGCAGCTTGAACTTACCCCAAACACCACCAATAGGGGTTGCCGTTGAGGCCATCATCGAGGGTTCCGGTCAAAGTCTTGTTTCCATTTTTAGCTGTAGAGATAGTGTCACCTCAAGAAGTTTTCATCTATAAAAGGTCTTCATTCTCAACTGCTTGGTCTTTATTTTGGATAAGTTTCTTGCTTAAATATTTTATTCAATTTTTTAGTAAATGAGGATATTGTTGATGGATATTATGTTTGAGTGATTTTTTGATTGACTAAACTCTATAGGATTGTATATATAAGTTTCTTTCAGTAAGTTAATGTTGAATCTAGTAAGTACCTATTAATCTCTTTTATTTTATTTTTATTCAATGAATTTTTAGTGTTCTAGTTTGTTGTTTGTATAAACCTCGGGAAAGTCGTAAAAAAAATTAATTAATTAAGGGAAGATTAATAGGGTGTAGGGGTTTGAACATTTTTGGTATATGAAGTGTTTTCTTATTGGGTATTGAATTTGGGCTGGGAAGAGAAATTTGAGCCGAGTAATATTCCATGTTAGATGACCCATTTTTCATAATAGATAATATCTCATAGTTTTAAAGATAATGTAGTAAGTTGTAAATACTTTAAAATTTAGATAACTTGTCAATATATCAAATAGCTAAAATATTTCTTAGCCTCTAATAATGCCAATTTATAATTTATTGTCGCACAATAATCCCAAACGTAGGAAATGAACAATCATGAATACGTTAGAATGCTTTAAGCGCGTTCTAAATTAATCAAGTTATCATGATTATGTACATGTTCGCGTGATGTAATTATGATTTCCAAAATAAATCAAAGTATGCATTCGCGCAACTTTGGCCAAATAATCTTAATAATAATAAATTATTTAAAATTGTGTACATGTTTACGTGACACAAATAAAGGTTAAAATAAACATTCGTAGAGACACTTTTAGGAACGAAATTTCTTAAAAAATTATTATCGGAATTGCGTACACGCTCGCGTGACGTGATTTCGGTTTCTTTTGACAACAAAACAAAATATGCGCTTGCCACTTTTTTTTATTTTATATTATTTAATGAGTTCAGTGTCGAGAATTGTGTACACGTCCGCGTGACATGATTTTAGATGCGTGTTAAACTCTACGGGTTTACGCATACGTGACTCATCTCAAAATAACTCTTTAAATACAAAAGAACATTAAAAGCGGTAAAAATATAAAAAATGCATTTAGGTGCTAAAATCAGTAATTAAACAATTTAGGCCAAGTTTAATAATTAAGAGACCGTGCTAGAACCACGGAATTCGTGAGTGCCTAACAGCTTCTCCCGGATTGACAAAATTCCTTACCCGAATTTCTGGTTCGCAGACAATTTAAACAGAGTCAAAATTCCTCGGTTTTGGGATTTCTAATAAATAAATGGTGTCCCGGAATACCGTGAAAAATCCGGGTGGAGACTCTGAATATAATAAATCCCCAAAATCAAATAATGTCACTTAAAGTGAAAAACGACTCCCTTATTACCCCTACCGGTGTGAAAAATGAGGTGTGACAGTTCCCTATATCTATTACTGTGTATTTTGTGCTCATTCTCCGAGAATGGTTCATAGCATTTGTTCGACCGTTTTAGTCGCTGGGTAATTCTTTTCCAGAGTTCGTTCCTCCTTATGTGTCATATTCAAGTTGTAGCTTGTTAGCGTATTGTTGGCATCATATAAGATTTTTTGCAGTGTTTGAGATAACTTATTGCCTAAGCAGCTTGTACTGGGTGAGACGAGGTTATTGGACCTGGGATCAGTGCGATCAGATTTAAGTAGGGTATATTAAAGAGAAAATATTGTTATTCAGTTCAGAATGAGGTAATGGTTCTTGTCAAGTTAAACTACCCCATGATTTATTATTTTAGCAGGTAGTTATGAGTTTCTACGCATCTCTTTTGTCGTGGTAGTATTGCAAGAGTTGGAACAGGGCTTACATGTGTTATGAGGCGTATCGCGGGCATCATATTCGTGAAATTACAACTATTATGGTCGGATGGTATTATTATGGGCATGCAAATTATGTGGTGCATGGTGTGATTTCAGCAAAGGTACATGATCATGTTTTGATACAGTGTGTATTGACGCGGTATTTGTATGCTATATCGGGTCTCGAAGAGAATTTTGGATGTTGGATCCTAGTTCTAAGGCTTGTTGGTTAAGAAAAAGGAAGGATCTTCAGTCTGGCTCGAGCCAATATGCTCGCATGGGTTGTGGTGGCAAGGGTAGGTGCACGAGGTGTTAAATAGTGATTTTGGACAACTCCAGAACAGTTCTTGGCACGTTCGAGGACGAACGTATGTTTCAGTGAGTGAGAATATAACGACCCGACCGATCATTTTGAGATCTAGCGCGTCGTTCGGCGGTTTGAGACTTGGGTAGATTCACTTCATGTAATATGACTTGTACGCGTAGTCGGAATTGAATTTCGGGAAGTTCGGAGTTGATTCGAATCGAAAATTCTCAATTTAGAAGCTTTAAGTTGGAAGAGTTGACCAAGGTTTGAATTTTGAGTAAATGATCTCGGAATCGAGATTTGAATATTTCAATAGGTTCGTATGATGATTTCGGACTTCGGTGTATGTCCGAGTTGAGTATCGGGTGGTCTGGGAGCATTTCGGCGCTTATTGTTGAAAGTCAGAATTTGAAGGTTTTAGAATTTCCTAAGTTTGGTTTGAAGTGGAATTTTGTGTTATCAATGTCCGTTCGGGGTTCTGAGCCTTGGAATAGGTTCGTTTTGTGATTTATGACTTGTAGGTAAGGTTTGGCGTCATTCCGAAATGTTTAAGTGTAATTTAGACGCGTTCATCGAAGTTTAGATGTTTGAAAGTTAAAAGGAGGATTTGATCGTCGATTCTTGGTTTTGATGTTGTTTGGTATTATTTGAGGCCTCAAGTAGGTTAGTGTTATTTTTTGGGACTGGGTTGTGTAGTTGGACGGGGCTCCGGGGGCCTCGTGTGTGTTTCGGATGTGTTTGGGTTGTATCGCGCTCTTATTTGATATTTCAACGTCGTTTCTTTGGATAAAGGGTACTATATTGATAAAACGACCTTTTATTTTATATGAGATTGAACTATTATGTCCGTATTGTAATTACGGAACCATAGCAACAAGAATCGTCGAATTCCGAGGTCGTATGAGAAAGTTATGCCCATTTCCGTGTCGGGAAAGATTGCTGGTTTCTAGTGTGGACTTTGTTCTTCGCGAAAGCGAGGGGGGTCCCGCGAACGTGAAGAAGGATATTCGGGTTGACTAGTCAATGCAAAAAATTTCTCTTAGCGAACGTGAAGGTGTCCAGTGAAGGCGAAGAACAAAAATCGCTTGGACAGTGTTTTAAATGGGCAGATCGAGCATTTTAGTGTTTTGAGCATATCTTGAGTTCTAGAGTTCCGTTTGAGGTGATTTTTGCGGCATCGTTCTCGTCTAAACAAGGAGGTAAATATCTAACCTTTATTTTGGTGTTTTCCATGATTATTTTCGTTGTTTATCATTTTTATTCGTGTTTGAATTGTAGAAATTGGGGTTTTGAGCCCCAAAGTTATGAGATGGTAAATACTTGATTTGAGGATCAATTCATGGGAGAAATTGGATGATTTTCGGAATATAAACTATATAAGTTATGGGTAATGATTATTTTCTATAATTTTCAGAATCCGGGCACGTGGGTCTGAGGGTTGACTTTATAGACTTTTCGAGTGGAGTTTGAAATTGTTATAAATTGATTTATTATGAGTATTAGAGTATTTTTTATTGGTTTTCCCATTATTTGAGTAGTTTTGGAGTGATGAGAATTGATTTAAGGTGTTAGAGTGGCGTTGGAGCTGTTTATGGAACTTCGGAGCGAGGTTAGTCTCCTGTCTATCCTTATGAGGGGGAATTTACCCCGTATGTGTTATATTGTTATGTGCTACATGTTGCGGGAGCTACACATGTATGGGGTGAGGAGTGTCCGTGCGTATGCTAGAATTCCTTATTATGTCCGGATAAACTTAGATTCACGCCATGCTATAATTGTACTATTTGAGTTATCTTTGCTCGTTTAATTCCTTTATTTCACATTACGACTTGAGACACTTGCATAGGGTGATAGGACTCGCAATTGTAGAGATGTAACAAGCTACTTGATAATTCACGGAATAATTTGTTCTTCCCTTATGAATTCCTCCCGTGTTGTGCGCTTTCATCACAAAGCTTTCCTTAAAGTTCAAACTCACACGTTTATTCGTGAGTGGGGTCAAGGACCCGTTAAAGATTCTTATTCTAATGGGATTGGGCCGTTTGCCTCAGAAGGATTATGTACCACACTCTTATGGGAGCGGGCTGTTTGCCTCTGCAGTATAATAGATGTATCTATGGTTCGTGCCATTCGACCCTCGACACTGCACACATTATGATGGGATCGTGCTGTTTGCCGCGATAGTATTATGTTTCACACTCTTATGGGAGCGGTCCATTCGCCTCGGCAGTATTATAGATGTATCTATGGTTCATGCCGTTCAACCCTCAGCAATGCACACATTATGATGGGATCGGGCTGTACGCCTGGGCATTTCTATAAAATACTCTTATGAAATCGTGTGTTATAATTGACAAGAAACCAGTATATATGCGAGTTTTCCTTATTTGAACTGTGATGGCCTATCTGGCGAGGTCCATTATATATACTCTGATTGAGGAGGTAACTACAAGCTGAGAGCTTGAGTATTGCTGAGAAGAGAATTTTTCACGACCCAAAATCCACTAATGGTCGTGATGGCGCCTAACACCACCGTCAGGCAGGCCAACAGTGAATGATTAACTTAATTACTTATTTTAGTATTTTGAAATCATAATTGTCATCAATCAAATATTAAGAAATAGAATTTACAGAGAAAATGATAATATTTTCATAACTACAATAATGAACAACTCGTAAGCACCCCTAAAATTCGGTATCACAAGTGCATGAGCATCAACTAGGAAATATAATAAAATATAACATCTGTCTTGTTATAAAATAACGACTGTAAAGTAAATAAACTGAAGACAAGTATAGAGAGAAACTGATATATTATTCAACTTTCAAACTGATGTACATAATGAACTGAAAACTCTTCTATTTATAGGAAGGAAGCAGCTGCGAGACTTTTCTTCAGCTGCTTGTAAGCTGTCTGCATGGGCTGCTTGCAACCTGCAAGTTTAATAAGAAACTGCTGCAAATCATTTCATTGAGTTTCTTGCAACCTACCTGCATCAGCAGCTTGTAAGCTGCTACTGCAAGCTGCTTGTAAGTTGCTTGTAAGCTTCTACTATACCAGACATAGATAATCTTCTACCGGGGGTAATATTTATCCATAACGGAGTACCGAAATGATAAGCTTCTTCAGGAAGCTTATTTCCAATAGACTACCAAATAGATAAACATATTTATGGCGGAGTCCCATATGGATAAGCTTCTCCAGGAAGCTTATGAACATCCATAACATAATATATATTTATAACACTCCCCCTTGGATGTTCATTAAAGATAATGTGCCTCGTCAAAACCTTACTAGGAAAAACCCTGTGGAAAAAATCCTAGTGAAGGAAAAAAAATACTCATATTTAGTAATACGCATTTCCAGCTGCCTCGTTAAAAACCTTACAAGAAAAACCTCATGGGAAAAAACTTAGTAAGGGAAAAAGAGTGCAGCGCGTATTTCACTCCCCCTGATGAAAACCTTGTTTCAAATATTTGAGTCTCTGCATTCCAATATTATATACCATCTTCTCAAAAGTTGAAGTTGGCAAAGATTTAGTGGACAAATCTGTCGGATTGTCACTTGAACGGATTTGTTGCACATCAATGTCACTATTTTTCTGAAGATCATGTGTGTAGAATAATTTTGGTGAAATGTGCTTAGTTCTATCTCATTTTATAAATCCTCCCTTCAATTGGGCTATGCATGCAGCATTATCTTTGTATAAAATTGTGGATTCTTTATCACATTCCAAATCATATTTTTCTTGAATAAAATGAATCACTGATCTCCACCATACACATTTCCTACTTGTGTAGTACAAATTGAAGAATTTCAATATTTTTACCACCAACTTTGTGAAAAATGTCTCCTTCAGGGAGAAACGCTATTAACATCTGAATATTTTATATCGAAGCGGTAAGCACATAGTCATTACATCCTTCAGGGAAAGATACATAAGCTGTTATTTCCTTCGGGGAACTCAATAACTAACTATAATATATTGATGTGGTTGCAATAGAAAACGTTCTACAAGAATGCTTTTGCCTTAGAGTGATATTTAATAAAATTATCCAAGATGTTTTACGTACAACAGGTACGTGCGGAAATGATTTTATGCCACAAAATAATATTTATATCCTCTGTTATTCTAGCTCTTCAGGAGGTGAGTTGTGGTATTTCTTCATTCACTCCAGGTAATGAAAATGTGCTTCAAAAATAACTTTGAATAGCCCATTATTTTGTTTAAGCACAGAAAGACACAGTTTCATAATATTTTCCTACTTTAGGAGAAAAATTCAATTGTTTTACTACTCCAGGAGCAAATTCAAAATACGAAATGTTTAGTATATATATTTTCTCAATCATATTGCCTAGATAACTCTGATGGAGACTCTGCAGATTACGGATCGTAACATGAAATGTAGCTCACGGTAAGTCCCCCCAAACATCCGCGCCTCTACGCCTAAAAGATCACTAGAGATATATGTACCTGCACAAATATGTGCAGCAAGTGTAGCATGAGTACGTAAATCAACGCGTACCCAGTAAGTATCTAGCCTAACCCTAGAGAAGTAGTGATAAGGGGTCGACATCGACACTCACTAGTAGTCCAATAAGACAATTATAATAAGAAGTAAACATATATGGGACAGAGTAAGCAAATGAAATAAACAAGTGTAAATATGTGATACAATCCTCCACTGTACAATAGACTCAACTCTCAATTAGAAATTACCTCCTCAACCGGAGCGCGCGCGCGCGCACACACACACACACACACACACATAATGGACCTCACCAAATAGGTCGTCATAACTGAAATCAGGAAGACTCATAGATACGCTGACTTCTTGTCAAATTGAGAGTATTTTATAGAAATGCAAAGGCGTACGACCCGATCCCATCATAATCTGTGCACTACCGAGGGTCGAATGGCACAAACTATAGATACATCTATTATATTGCCAAGGCGAATGCCCTGCTCTCATGAGAGTGTGGTACATAATCCTGCCAAGGCGAATGACCCGATCCCATCATAATCTGTGCACTGCCGAGGGTCAAAAGACACGAACCAAAGATGTATCTATCCTGCCGAGGCAAATGGCCCGATCCCATTAGAATAAGAAGCTTTGACGGGTCCTTGACCCCACTCACGAAGGCACATGTGAGTTTTAAGGAGCTTTGAGGAAACCTTTTGATGAGAACGTATAACACGGGAGAAATTCGTAAGAGGGGTACAACTATTTCCCGGCTAATCATGAAACTCGTCAAATCTCTACGATAGCAAGTCTGTCACTCTACGTCCGTCTAGTCTCAAGTAGTAATGCAAATAAGAAGAATTGTTGGCAATTGCGAACCAAAGCAAAATTCGCAAACATCAAAAATGCGAAGAAATGTTCGCAATTGCGAACCAAGGCAAAATTGGCAGACTTCGCAAATGCGAAGCAATGTACGCAATTGCGTATTCGCAAATGTGAAGAAATTTTTGCTATTGCGATACCCGTGCACCAGCAACCCCAGCCGTCAAACTTTTGTTCAAAACCCTTCCAGAACATGTCTGAAACTCATATGAGCCCTTAGGGCTCCAAACCAAACATCAACACAAGTCTAAAAACATCATACGAACTCGCTCACGCGATTGAAATGCCGAAATAACATCTAGAATCACAAATTGTATTCGAAAACGCATGAATTCAACCAAGAAACTCAATAACTTCTAGAAACACTTCCGCGCGTCTGATTCCTATCAAACCAATTCGGAATGACGCCAAATTTTGCATACAAGTCATAAATGACATTACAGACCTATTACAACTTCCAAAATCGAGATCCGACTCCGATATAAAGAAGTCCACCCCCAGTGAAACTTTCCAAAATCTTCCAACTTCCCAACTTCGCCAATTAATGCCAAAACGAACTACGGACTTCCAAATCAACTTTCAGATGCTATCCTAAGAGTTAAATTATCCTATGGAGCTATTCCCAAGCTCGAGATCCCTAACGGACATCGATTTCATCAAAATCCAATTCAACCCAAACTTATGAAATTAATCCAAAATGCCAACATTCCATAAAAGGCTCCAAAATACTCCTGGGTGACCCGATACTCAATCCGAACCTACGCCCAAGTCCGAAATCATCATACGAACCTGTTGGAATCTTCAAATCCTGATTCCAGGGTCGTCTTCTCAAAAGTTAACCTTGGTCAACTCTTCCAACTTAAAACTTTTGAAATTAGAATTTTCTTTCCAAATCAACTCCGAACTTCCCGAAATTTAATTTCGACCACACATACAAATCATAATATCTGAAGTGAAGCTACTTAAGGCCTCAAACCACCGAATGACGTGCTAGATCTCAAAATAACTGGTCGGTTCGTTACATTCTCTCCCACTTAAACATATGTTCATTCTCGAACGTGCTAAGAACTGCTTCAGAGTCGTCCAAAATCACTGTTTAACACCTCGTGCACCTACCCGTGCCACTACAACCTAGTTGAGCACATTAGCTCGAGCCAGACTGAAGATCCTTCCTGCTACCTTAGCTATCAAGCTTTAGAACCAAATTCCTATATCCGAAATTCTCCATGATACCAGATTCTCACACACGAACACCGTATCAATCACCAGACACTGAACCCTACGTGACCATGTTCCTCCTCATAAATCACACCATGCACCACATAACTCATTTTCCCAAGGTAATCTCCCCCAAGCACAACAGCTAAGATTTCCACTAACCCAAAGCCCGTAGTATACCTCATAATATATATAAGCCATGTTACAACTCTTGCAATACTTCCATGACGGAAGAGATGTGTAGAAACTTATAACCTCCTGCGAAATCACAAATTATGGAGTCTCTCCTCCTGACAAGAACCATTACCTCATTCTGAACTGAATAACGATATTTGCTCTTTAATATGCCTTATATAAATCTGATCGCACTGATCCCAGGTCCAATAATCTCGTCTCACCCAGTACAAGGTGATCCGGCAATAAGCCATCACAAACATTATGTAAGATTTCATATGATGCCATCGATGCGCCAACAAGTGACAACTTGAATAGGACACATAAGGAAGAACGAACACTGGAAAAGAACTATCCAGCCCGCGTAACGAATAAAATGGCCACCAAATACAATCAGCCTTTTCAGAGGTAAGAAACAGGACACACAAAAATAAATATAAGGAACCGTGCTTAACATCTCACTGTTGCGGTGTGAAAACCGATCCACACATGATACTGTTGCAGCGTGCAACCCGATCCAACCATGATACCGTTGCGGTATGCAACCTGATCCAAATAGCATTCTCCTGGCGGCGTGCCACCCGATCCACAAATAACAATAAATGAGGAAATACCCATCAAGACGAATGCCCATACTTACAAAATGCCCGAATATCAGCCACAAACACGCCAAGTGGATAATACAAATTCTGGGGAGACAGATAACACTGTATGCTACAAAACCCAAGCACAACTAAGGTGCAATAAATGACCTGCATCTCGAGAGTCATCCTGCTCTCGCAACATCACAAGCTACATGTGATCTCAATACGTGTGCGAATAATCAAACCATCTCACAACCCACATGGCACAATAGCGATTACACGGAATAGCTGACGACCAAAATAAAATCCAAGGCCCGAAGACTCCTCCGTAAGCAACGCTATGCTGAAATGAACACATCCGACCTGATATAGAGCACACATTCACATTTAGATCAATCCATGGATCTCAACCCGATTCTGATCGTATCATACTGGCTAGTAACCCTTCAAGGATCTACAATAACCTTTTCCCATAACACACAAGAACAGTCGTCAAATCCGGAACAAACTTCCACAGTCCACGACCAATGAATAGAGCGCCTTTCAGGCATAAATTCCAACATTAGCTATGGTGCCAGAATTTCCATACTTGGTCTCCATCCTTAAAATTTAAGTGACTAACTTGTCACACTTATACAAATTTCCCTGTGGGATACGCTCCCTCGACCTTTCGCACCAGGCAGCAAAGTCAGCACCTACACCACCAACCGTACTAGTTCGGTAAGTCCAACCAAGGGTCCGCAAATCAATACACAAAGCCTCTTACACAGTACACCGTTCCAAGGTGACACTAAAGAAGATGGCAGCTAACTCTAAACATCTGAATTCTTTACTGCTCATCCGAGCTCGTGACATTCTTGTCAACACTGAACCATAACCTTGATCCTCAACTTTCAATTCCCATGGCGCTCATTGCACCTAACATGCCATTACGCGAGAGTACAAGAATTCCATCATAACTCTTGAATGACTAAAAGAATAAACACGCCATCATATAGAAACCTTTCACTTAACTCATCTCAAGAGAGCCATTGCAACACACAACTGAACTCCCAGCCACCGAAAATACAAACCTCAAGTCGTGATCTAAACCGCCATAACTCTTTTGGAATCCATTTACACCACAAGGCCATTAGAATAGAATACCTCCCAAATCAATCAATTTATGGTGGCTATCAATCTTCTCACGTACTGCCACAAATCTCTGTATAACTCAACACGCTGAAAGAACTGATCATTGCCACCATCATGCCGATTCAACCATTATTAACCAAACAAACTTCTTCTACTTTCTCTGGACTTGCCTTAGAAATAATAATAACTCCATTCAAGATATAACGAACTCAATCCGCACTCATCCAGAGTGACCCAATTCACGAGACCCCGTTGTCACAAAGCCCATGAACCATCTCATACCCTCTTTGTGTGCACAATTGCATCTCCAACTGGTACACCCATTCTACAAGACATTCCGTGAATCCGAAGCTATTTCTTTCATTCCTCCAATACTGTACCGCATACCCGATGATAACATAGAATACTCCAAGTTGTTAGGCACTGTTCTTAAATTCTTGAACCTATTAGGGCCACTTTTGAGAGTCATCCACTCTGGCATGGTCCCGAATATAAACCAAACTCTAGTGCGGTGTTAGCATATGAACACCCTCTCAAAGAAGCACCCGACCGAATTCTTTTCCTTGTACATAACCCTCACAAGAAGCATAACTCTGAGTCTTCCCAAAACTTGAATATGAATCAGTAAGGACAAATATAACCCACATTCCTCAAATTCTTTGCTCGAATTACCACTGATGGTTCTCTTTCCTTAGTCGTAACAGCCCACCAATACTTCGATAACCAGAAACCTCACAAGTAGAAAACCACACAATCCAATCGTAGATGGTAAAACCCCATACTTAGATCGAAGCTACAATCACATAACCCTGGAACCCACAAAGATTCCTTCTTCCCCATTGGCATCAACTGAAAGTCCAACAATACATTCCAAACTCGAAGTCATGTTGCATCAAAATAAATTCCGTGGACCTAGTCACTGTCCACCATGATTCCCAAATTGCTCTAAACTTTCCTCAAGGCGTGTGGCTATCCTACTACAGAACCCACATGCTGCTCTGTCACTCTCCTACTTTGGTTAAACCTTCTCCTTTAAGCAACTTATCGACGTCTGCTTCATACATGACCTTCTAGCAATTCAACCACCGCAAAACACCTCCCACATGTCCTTCCTCGCCCTTCGCTGCCCAATTGCTGCCTCAAATCTGACTCTAATCCTCCTAGAATATCATTCTTCTCGAGCCATCAACATTGGAAATATCCATTTGATTCGGAAATCACTACACTTTGCTATGTTTGACAATCTCTTCTCCGGCACCATTTCACAATACCCTGCCTTGAAGACAAATTGGTGAAGACCATAACACCAGCGAACCTTAACGCATTCAACAAGGACGATGACACCATATAACAATTGAAATTCCACCACGCTCAAAAATACCAAGTTTCATTACTCCATCATCCCAAACCTGAACATTCATAGTCTGTTTTTCTTTCCTCCGCTGGAAATAAAATGCTGAACCTATGAATCATGCATTGAGAAAAACCTCCTTTCAAGTCATTCACTGCCCCGACACATAGACAAGAACCCTACCATTACATGAACACTGTGCGATAACAACATTTGAACATCATTGCAACCTGCACGTAGCCTTGAAACAATCGAAAATACAGTTATTGAGTTGAAATGACAGAACCTCCTTCCACAAGAAGACGATAATAACTTGCTCGAAATGCGCAGGAAGAAACACCTTGCTCCATGTATGTAGTATCACTGCAACTCCTCGATGCCAAAATGAAATGTGCGCTGAACATCGTATAAGAGTGAGCAGGAAGGATATAAAGGCATAAACCTCAAAGGAATCAAATCACACAATGAGGAATCAAGAAGGGAAGTGCTCCTAACAGGCCTATAGCCTCTCGAAGATAAGTATAGACGTGTTTGTACCGATTCGCAAGACTCTACTAGACTTGATCATGACTCGTGAGACCTAAGTGAACCTAATGCTCCGATACCAAGCTGTCACGACCCAAAATCCACTAATGGTCGTGATGGCGCCTAACACCGCCATCAAGCAAGCCAATAGTGAATGATTAAATTAATTACTTATTTTGTATTTTGAAATCATAATTGTCATCAATCAAATAGTAAGAAGTATAATTTATAGAGTAAATGATAATATTTTCAAAACTACAATAATGAACAATCTGTAAGCACTCCCAAAACCCGGTGTCCCAAGTGCATGAGCATCAGCTAGGAAATATAGTAAAGTACAGCATCTGTCTAGAATACAACTTTGATAGGAGAAGATAAATAACTCCGATGGACACTCTGCATGCTGCATATCATAACATGAAATGCAGCTCACGGTAAGTCCCCGCAACATCCGCGCCTTTGCGCCTAAAATATCACCAGACATATATGTACCTGCACAAAAAATGTGCAGCAAATGTAGCATGAATATGTGAATCAACGCGTACCTAGTAAGTATCTAGCCTAACCTTAGAGAAGTAGTGACGAGGGGTCGACATCGACACTCACTAGTGGTCCAATAAGATAGTTATAATAATAGTAAACAGATATGGGGAAGATTAAATAAATGAAATAAATAAGTGTAAATATGTGATACAATCCTCCTCTGTACAATAGAATCAACTCTCAATTAGAAATTACCTCCTAAATCGGAGCGCGCGCTCGCGCGCGCACACACACACACACACACACACACACACACACACACACANGTCATCATAATTCAAA
Source organism: Nicotiana paniculata (assembly GCA_005239505.1). Lineage (NCBI taxonomy): Eukaryota > Viridiplantae > Streptophyta > Magnoliopsida > Solanales > Solanaceae > Nicotiana > Nicotiana paniculata. The sequence goes on from ML318684.1 coordinate 21,424, forward strand.
TTAGGAAGACTCATAGATACGATGACTTCTTGTCAAATACTACGCAAAATTTCAATAGGAAAATTTTATGGAAATGCCGAGGCGTACGACGCGGTCCCATTATAATCTGTGACCTATCGAGAGTCGAACGACACAAACCATAGATACATCTATTATACTACTGAGGCGGATGACCCACTCCCATGAGAGTGTGGTACATAATCCTTCCGAGGCGAACGACCCGATCCCATCATAATCTGTGCACTGCTGAGGGTTAAACGACACGAACCATAGATGTATCTATCCTGCCGAAGCGAATTTCCCGATCTCATTATCATAATAAGCTTTGACGGGACCTTGATCCCACTCACGAAGGGACATGTGAGTTATAAGGAGCTTTGAGGAAACCTTTCGATGAGAACTTATAACGCGGGAGAAATTCGTAAGAGGAGTACAACTATTTCGTGGTTAATCATGAAACTCGTCAAATATCTACAATAGCAAGTCTATCACTCTACGCCTGTCTAGTTTCAAGTAGTAATGCGAAGTAAAAAAAATTGATAAACAAGAGATAACTCAAATAGTACAGTTATAGCATGGCGTGAACCTGAGTCTACCCGGACAATAACATGAATGTAGCTACGTATGGACTCTCGTCACCCCGTACATACGTAGCCCCCCAACAAGTAACACATATCAATTATAACACCAAGGGGCTAGTTTCCCCCTCACAGAGCTAGACAAGACACATACCTCGCTTCGAAGTTTCATATCCGTCTCCAACGCGACTCTAACACCCCAAACCGATGCCTATCACTCCAAAACTAGTCAATCAATGTGCAAATCCATAAATATATACTCTAATACTCATAATAAACCAATTTAAAATAATTTCCCACTCCGCTCGACAAAGTCGATAAAGTCAATCTCGGGCACACGTGCCCGAATTCCAAAAATATTTGAAGATATACTTCACCCATAACACCACGAACTCAAATATATGATTTGTTCCCAATTCCATGTCAAATTTCGTGGTAAAAATTCAGAAATACCAATTTCTAGGGTTTTCTTCAAAATCCCAAATTTCTACAGAATTTCATACTTAAATCCATATGTAACTTATGTAATTAACTTGCAATGTGTGGGAATTACTTACCTTCCCAAAGATGATGTCTCGCCTCCAAGAGCTCCAAAAATCGCCCAATGAAATGAAAATGCGAAGAAGTGTTCGCAATTGCGAACCAACGCAAAATTGGCAGATTGCGTATTCGCAAATGCGAAGAAATGTTCGCAATTGTGATACCTGAGCACCAGCAACACCAACAGTCAAATGTTTGTTCAAAACCCTTCCGGAACATGTCCGAAACTCATTTGAGCCCTCGGGGCTCCAAACCAAACATCAACACAAGTCTAAAAATATCATACGAACTCGCTCACGCGATCCGAATGCCGAAATAACATCTAGAATCACGAATCAGATGCCAAAACGCATAAATTCAATCAGGAAACTCAAGAACTTCTAGAAACACATCTGCGCGTTCGATTCCTATCAAATCAACTCGGAATGACGCCAAATTTTGCATACAAGTCATAAATGACATTACAGACCTATTCCAACTTCTGAAATTGATATTCGACCACGATATCAAAAATTCCACTCCCGGTCAAACTGTCCAAAATCTTCCAACTTCCCAACTTCGCCAATCAACGCCGAAACGACCTATGGATTTCCAAATCAATGTACGGACGCGCTCCTAAGAGTTAAATTACCATACAAAGCTATTCCCTTGCTCGGAATCCTAAATGGACCTCGATATAATCAAAATCCAATTCAACCCAAACTTATGAAATTCATCCAAAATGCCAAATTTTCATAATTGGCGCCAGAATACTCCCTGGCGACCCAATACTCAATCCGAACCTATGCCCAAGTCTGAAATCATCATACGAACATGTTAGAACCTTCAAATCTCGATTCCGAGGTCGTCTGCTCAAAAGTTAAACCTTGGTCAACTCTTCCAACTTAAAGCTTCCAAAATTAGGATTTTCTTTCCAAATCAACTCTGAACTTCTCGAAGTTCAATTCCGACCACACGTACCAGTCATAATACCTGAAGTGAAGCTAGCCAAGGCTTCAAACCGCCGAACGACACGCTAGATGTCAAAATGACCGGTCGTGTCATTACATAATTGCACCAAGTATTTATACTTGTTACTTCGTTTATTTACTCTAACTCATATTTGTTTACTTCTATATTATATGTCTTATTGAACCACTAGTAAGTGTCGATGTCGATGCCTCGTCACTACTTCTCTGGGGTTAGGCTAGATACTTACTGGGTACGAGTTGATTTACGTACTCATGCTACACTTGCTTCTATTGCAGGTACACATACGTCTGGTCGTCTTTTGGGCGCAGACGCGCGGCTATTGCTGGGATTCTACCGTGAGCTACATTTCATGTTACGATCCACAACCTGCATAGTCTCCATGAGAGTTACTTATATTCTCCTGTCTAATTTGTATTCCGGACAAATGTTGGATTTTATTATATTTCCTAGTCGATACTCATGCACTTGTGACACTGGGTTTTGGGGGTTCTTACAGGTTGTTCGTCATTGTAGTTCGTGTGAATATTATCATTCACCCTGTCAATTCTGTTTCATACTATTTAATTAATTAAAATTATGATTTCAAATTACTAAAATGAGTAAGTAAGTTGATAGATCACCATTAGCTTGCCTGACGGCGGTGTTAGGCGCCATCACGACCTTTAGTGGATTTTGGGCCGTGACATAAATACCTTAATTTTATAATTACTTTTCAATGTAATTAAAATAATTTAATATTTATTAAAAAATTATGATTTTTGAATTCATTGAAAGGAAAAGAAAAGAGAAACGTTTTATTATTTCGTTAAAAAAATCTATCAATAGTTTTAATAGTTGTTATTTTGTATTATATGCCAAAAAAATTATTTTAAGTTCGATTCCTACCAAAAAGAAAATTATGATTTTCTATTTCTTTTTCATTTTCATTTCTTTTCATTATTTGCTTTAAGTATTTAGATATAAATACTTTAATTTTATAATTACTTTTAATGTAATTAAAATAATTTAATATTTATTACAAATTTATGATATTTGAATTCATCCAAAGAACAAAAAATTGAAGCGTTTTTTTATTTCATTAAAAAATCTAATGATATTTTTAATATTTTTTATTTTGTATTATATGCAAAAAAAAATTTATTTTAAGGTTCGATTCCTATCACCAACAAAATTACTATTTTCTATTTGTTTTTCATTTTTCATTTCGTTTCATTATTTTGTTTAAGTATTTGGATATAAATACTTTAATTTTTTAACTACTTTTCAATGTAATTAAAAAAAATTAATATTTATTAGAAAATCATGATTTTTGAATTCATTCAAAGGAATAAAAGAAGCCGTTATTATTTCGTTAACATCTATCAATATTTTTAATTAGTTGCTATTTTGTATTATATGGACAACAAAATTATTTTTTTCTCTCTTTTTATCTTCAAATTAGAATTATGAGTTTTATTTTGTAGTTAAAATTTCCATAAGAGAATACTAATATATACAGTTTAGTCTATTACTTGGAATTCTTTTATTTGTTTAATAGTTACTTTTTAAATTTAATTATTAAAATTTTATTTATATTTACACTATATTAATTTTATTAAAAAAAATTCTAATTACATTTTCTATATTTTTCCTAAAATGTATTTTTTATTTTTCCTTTTATTCGTTGGCTATTGTAATTGCATTATCCATTAAATTGTTTTAAATAAGAATATAGTTGTTCTTATTATTAAACATAAACTAATTATAAAAATTTAATTCTTATAATAATGCATAATGGTTATTATTATCTAAGTAATGGAATATAAATTTTATATTCTTATTAGAAAAACTAATTAAATGGTTGCTCATAGATTAAATTTTTCCTAATAAGAATTTTTCTAAACTAAAATTATTATAACCATTTAATTTATGAACAACCATTTAATTTATTTTTCTAAATTTAATTTTCATAAAATAAACTGTATTATAATCATTTAGTTTATGAGAATTAATTTAATTAATTTTCATGATAAGAAATATGAAAATCATAATCTATTACTTAGCTAATAATAATTCTTGGATTATAATTTTAAAGATTAAATGGTTATAATTAGTTTATATTTAATATTAAGAAAATTATAAGATATATAATTAGAATTTCTATTAATAAAATTCACATAGTGTAAATGTAACTAAAATTTTAATAATTAAATTTTAAAACAAATATTAAAAATAAAAACAACTCAAGCAATAGATTGAACTGTACATATTATTGTCTTATGAAAATTTTAACTATAAAATAAAACTCATAATTCTAATTTGAAAATAAAAATAGAAAAATAATTATTTTGTTTTGCTTATAATACAAAATATCAACTATAAAAAATATCGGTAGACCTTTTTCACGAAATAATAAAAGGATTTTTTTTACTTTGAATAAATTCAAAAATCATAATTCTATAATAAATATTAAATCATTTTAATAGCATTGAAAAGTAATTATAAATATTAAAGTATTTATATATAAATACTTAAACCAAATAATGAAAAGAAATGAAAAATGAAAATGTCATGATCCAAAACTCAGTATAGGCTGTGATGGCGCCCAACGTCACCATTAGGCAAGAGAACGGTGGACTACCATCTTAATTGTGCATTTTATTATTTTGAAATTGTGAATTTTATTAGATAAAGAAATCAACACATAAAAATTATGGAAACTTACTCTTTAAGTAGAATAGATAAAAAAAGTGTGTAAATGCTAAGCAGGGTCACCTCCAAACATCTAAAACATCCCAAAACATGGTGTCACAAGTGCATGAGCATTTACTAAGGAGTACAATAATGATACAACATTTTTCCAGAATGTAACTAAGATAGGATAAAGTAAATTGTACGATAGAGAATTTGTGGGCTACGATATGTATCCTGGAATGCAACTCACCATAAAGTCTCCTCAGCAGTTGCGTCTACGCACCAAGATAACTACCAATTAAACATGTCATACCCTGCACATTTTGTAACGACCCGACCGGTCATTTTGCTTTCTAGAACCGCATTCTCCTAAATAAGACTCCCTGTATGTGCTTTTACCATTTTGTGAATTGCGGGGATAGTTAGTTTTTTGATTTGGAAGGGTTCGGGTTGAAATCGGAACACTTGGTTCCTTAAGTTGGCCTTAAAAGGCTAAGTTTATCTTCGGTCAACGTTTTGAGTAAACGACCTCAGAATCAGGATTTTGTAACAACCCGGCCGGTCGTTTTGAGATATAGCCCTGATCCCTCATTAACTGCTTCCCCTGTATCTATTTCTTCTATTGTGACTTGCCAGGAGGCTTCGTTTTGGTTTTTGGAGTGTTTTGAGACACTTAGTGCCTAAACGGAGGTTTAAGCCTTAGGATTTGGGCCGTAGTCGGAATGGTGTGAAGACGACTCCGTAATGGAGTTATGTCGGTTCTGTTAGCTCCGTTAGGTGATTTTGGATTTAGGGGTGTATCCGGATTGTGTTTTGGAGGTCTGTAGCCCATTTAGGCTTGAAATGGAAAAAGTCGAACTTTCGGAGATTTTGACCGGTAGTGGAATTTTTGATATCGGGGTTGGATTCCGATTCAGGAAGTTGGAGTAGGTCCGTAGGGTTGAATATGACTTATGTGAAAAATTTGGGTTAATCAGATGTGGTTTGATAGGTTTCGACATTGGTTGTGAAAATTTGAAGTTTCAAGTTCTTTAAGTTTGAATTGGAGGGTGATTCCTGATTTTAGCGTTGTTTGATGTGGTTTGAGGGCTCAACTAAGTTCGTATGGTGTTGTAGGACTTGTTTGTGTGTTTGGTTTAGGTCCCCGGGGCCTCGGGTGAGTTTTTCATGCTTAACGAATCAAGATTGGAATTTATGTTATTGCTGAAGTCTGCAGACTTATGGTGTTTTCGCACCTGCGGTGGGGAGGCTGCAGGTGCGGGACTGCACGTGTGGAGAGTCAAGCGCAGAAAAAGAAGAGTGGAGGAGTGCTAGGGTTCGCAGGTGCAAGGTGAATTCCGCATCTGCGATGCCCACAAATGCGATAGAGTGATCGTAGGAGCGGTGAAGGACCGCATAAGCGGACATGGATCCGCAGGTGCGCACGCGCAGGTACGACCCCTTGATTGCAGAAGTGAATTTTGTGGACTTAAGTGATATCCGCACCTATGATGGTCTTTCCGCAGGTGCGGGACCACAGATGCAGTGGACCCCTCGCAGAAGCGAGATCACTGACAGAAAAAGGGTTAAGTGCGAGGGTTTGATTTCATTCTCCATTTGTGGACCTAGAGAGCTCGGATTAAGGCAAAAGTTTGAGGTATTTTTAGAGGAATCTTGTGAGTAACGATTCTTAACTCCTTTATGGTTATATTCCACTAATATATGGTTGATTTCATCATCTAATTAAGGAAATTGGGTGAGAAATTTGGGGAAGAAGGCTGAAAGTTCTTCAACTAAGTTTTTGAGATTTGATTGGGATTTTCATATCGGATTTGGATAATTTTGGTACGAGTGAACTCGTGAGTGAATGGGTGTTCTTTACTTTTACCCGATTCAGAGACGTGGTCCCAGAGAGACATTTTAGGGAGATTTTCCAATTTCTTACTTTAGCTTTGATTTCATTAGCTAGATTAGTTCCTTGTAGTTATATTTATGGTATATAATTAATTTTGGCTAGATTTGGGCCATTTGGAGTCGGATATTCATGGAAAGAGCATTGTTACAGATTGATTGAGCTTGGTTCGAGGTAAGTGGCTTGCTTAACCTTGTGTCGGGGAACTCCCCTTAGGATTTTGTACTCTTTTGATATGTGAGCACCGTGTACGTGAGGTGACGAGTACGTACATGGGATAATTGTTGTTTAAACCCAATTTCTGTTAAGTAATAACCTGTTTCCTTTTTATTTGAGTTATATCAGTATGCGTAGTATCCTGTTAGATTAGAATTGCATGTCTACTTGGCATAATTGTCTATCTGAACTCCATGCAGCATGTTTAGTGAATTTCCTGCTTTTCCTTAATTGTACTTAATCTAAATTGTAAGATTTCGTGTTGTAGCTGTTAAATCCTATTGTTTGAGCTGTGTATTTTTTTGGGACTACGAAACGGTATTCCGGGAGATCCTCCTGCATATTTACTTTGGGACTACGGAACAATATTTCCAGAGATGCCCCCTGTCTGCATATTTACTTTGGGACTATGGAACGGTATTCCGGGAGATCCCCCCAGTCTGCATATTTACTTTGGGACTACAGAACGTTATTCCGGGAGATTCCCATGTACATTTATGTTTAGGACTATGAGACAGTGTCTCGGGAGATCCCCTGATGTTATTTCTGTGTACTGAGCTTTTACCTTCCTATGATTTTATTATTGTTAAATTTTGATCTTTATTTTATTGCGCAATTTCACTCTGCCTTGTTTTTATTATATATATACCAGTAGGGCCGTGACGTGACCTCGTCACTACTCGACTGAGATTAGGCTTGGAACTTATTGGGTACCGTTGTGGTGTACTCACGCCTTTCCATGCACATGTTTTTTGTGTGCAGATCCAGGTTCCTCCTACCAGCCTCGTTCATAGTTGCAGCCGCTGCTGTTCCGGAGACTTCAAGGTACATTTGCCCGCGTCCGCAGATCCTCGGAGTCCCCCTCTATCCCCCTATGTTGATTTTTCTCTTATTTCTATAGACACTGATGTATATAACAGTTAGAACTTCGTAGAAGCTTGTGACTTACGGTGTTCCGGGTCTTAGGAGTGTTATGTATATCTCAAGAGTTGATTATTTTATATGCCGAGCGGCATCTCAATATCTTATTTAAAATATCTACTACTGTTAGTTGTTAATTTTTATGTTTTACATTTCATTTTCGAAAGTGTTAGGCTTACCTAGTCATAGAGACTAGGTGCCGTCATGACAATTCACGGAGGGAGAATTTAGGTCGTGACAAGTTGGTATCGGAGCTCTAGGTTCATAGGTGTCGTGAGTCACAAGCCGGTTTATTAGAGTCTCGCAGATCGATACAGAGAAGTCTGTACTTATCTTCGGGAGGCTATGGAACTGTTACGAACAATCATACTTCTTTTTTTCCTTTTCATGCGAGTTACTGGCATTGAATTCTAAAATTCTCTATTCTATTCTTTCTCACAGATGGTGAGGACCTGTACCGGGAGTTCTGACGACCAGGAACCCGCGCCCCCTGCTAGAGCTGCCAGAGGCCGGGTCCAGGGTAGAGAACGGCCACGTGCTGTAACTAGAGCACCTGCGCGAGTTGCGACAGAGGAGCCCCCAGCAGCTCCAGCTGGAGGGTAGGCACCGAAGGTTCCTATTGTTGCACCAGTCCTCTAGGAGAATCTAGCCCAGTTCACGAGCATGTTCAGCACCTTAGCTCAGGCTGGATTGATCCCACTAGCTCCCGCCACATCTCAGGAAGGGGGAGGGGCACAAACTCCCGCAACTCGTACTCCTGAGCAGAAGGTCTAGGTTGATCAGGCCACAGAGTTCATTCCTATGTAGCTGGTAGCACCATTTTAGCATGAGACTAGGGCAGTCGCTTCTGAGGTAGAGCAACTCATACTTGAGAGGTATAAGAAGTGCCACCCACCTACCTTCAACGGATTGGCTACTAATGATGCTCAGGGTTTTCTGTAGGAGTGTCATCGTATTCTCCGTACTATGGGCGTAGCGGAGACGAGGGGGGTTTCTTTTACCTCTTTCCAGCTTAGAGGAATAACCTATCAGTGGTGGCGTGCTTATGAGTTGAGTAGTCCGGACGAGGCAGCCTCACTTACATGGACTCAGTTCTCGGACATGTTTTTATGAGAACATGTCCCTCAGAGTCTCAGAGATGCATGGCGCATGGATTTTGAGTAGTTGCGCCAGGGTTCTATGACTGTGTCAGAGTATGCAATCCGTTTAAGAGATTTGGCCCGACATGCACTAACCTTGGTTTCTACAGTTCGGGAGAGGGTTCGTCGCTCTATTGAGGGACTCCACCCCAAAATCAGGATTAGTATGGCTAGGGTGTTGGAGATGGATATCTCTTATCAGCAGGTCATGAGTATTTCCAGGAGATTAGACGGCATGGTTGCCAGGGAAAGAGAGGAGAGAGAGGCCAAGAGGTCTCGAGAGACTGGTTTTTATTCTTGAGCTCGTGCCTCAGTAGCTCTCCATGGTAGGGGTTATGTGAGTCACCCTATTTATTCAGCTCTCCCAGCCGCCAGTGGTGTTCCAGCCCCTTGTAGGCCCCAGGAGCCTTATTATGCCCCTCCAGTATCTAGTGTGCCTCCTGGTCGGGGTGCTATTAGTGGCCAGTCCAGCAAACCTAGCCCGAGTTAGTCACAACAGCCGCGTACTCCGAGGGGTTATTTTGAGTGTGGCGACACTCACCATATGCTGAGGGATTGCCCCAGACTTAGGAGGGGTGCGCCGCCACATACTTCTCAGCCGCCACATGTTCCACCGGGTCCTCAGGCCATGTTTCCAGCACCAACTACTGCCCCACCTACTCAGCCAGCTCGAGGTGGAGGTCGAGGTCACCCTAGAGGGGGAGGCCAAGCCAGGTATTATGCTCTTAAAGCTCGTGCAGAGGCATTTGCTTATGACTCTGTCATTATAGGTATTGTTCGAGTCTTTCATAGATATGTGTCGGTATTATTTGACCTAGGATCTACATATTCATATGTGTCCTCTTATTTTTCCCCACATTTGAGCGTATCTCGGGATTCTTTGAGTTCCCCTTTTTATGTGTCTTCTCATGTGGGATATTCTCTTATTGTGGACTGCGTGTATCGGTCATGTTTGATTGCTCTTAGTGGTTTTGAGACCAGAGCCAATTTATTATTACTCAGCATGGTAGATTTTGATGTTATCTTGGGCATGGATTGGTTGTCTCCCTATTATGCTATTCTTGATTATCACGCTAAGACCGTGATGCTGGCTATGCCAGACTTACTGCGATTAGAGTGGAGGGGTACCTTAGAGTATACTCCCCGCAGGGTTATTTCATTTCTTAAGGCTCAACGAATGGTTGAGAAGGGGTGTGACGCGTATCTAGGTTACGTGAGAGATGTTAGTATTGATACCCCTATAGTTGAGTGAGTTCCAGTAGTGAGGGACTTCCCAGATGTGTTTCCAGCTTATCTTTCGGGCATGCCGCCTGACAGAGATATTGATTTCGGCATTGATTTGTTACCGGGTACTCAGCCCATATCTATTCCTCCATACCGTATGTCTCCTCCTTAGTTGAATAAGAGGAAGAAGCAGTTGCAAGAGTTTCTTGATAAGGGCTTCATTCGGCCCAGTGTGTCACCTTAGGGTGCTCTGGTCTTGTTTGTGAAGAAAAAGGATGGTTCTATGCGTATGTGTATTGATTATCGCTAGCTGAACAAAGTTACTGTGAAGATTAGGTATCCGTTGCCTCTTACTGATGACTTATTTGATCAGTTATAGGGTGTCAGGGTGTTTTCCAAGATTGACTTATGTTCAGGCTTTCATCAGTTGAAGATTCGGGAGCCAGACATCCCGAATACTGCTTTCAGAACCATATATGGTCACTATGAGTTTCTTGTTATGTCTTTTGGGCTGACGAATGCCCCAACAACCTTTATGCATTCGATGCACAGTGTATTTCAGCCTAATCTTGACTCCTTCGTCATTGTATTTATTGACAACATTCTGGTGTACTCCCAGACTCGGGAGGATCATAAGCAGCACCTGAGGACTGTGCTTTAGACTTTTAAAGAAAAGAAGTTGTATGAAAAATTTTCAAAGTGTGAGTTCTGGCTAGACTTAGTGGCATTCTTGGGCCATGTAGTATCGAGTGATGGGATCAAGGTGGATCTGAAGAAGGTGGAAGCAGTGCAGAGTTGGCCTAGACCGTCATCAACTACGGAGATCCGTAGTTTCTTTGTTCTGCGGGGTATTACAGTCATTTTGTAGAGTGATTCTCATATATTGAAGCACCTATGACCAGGCTGACCTAGAGGATAGCTTTTAGAAGCTCAAGACAACTTTGACTACAGCCCCAATACTGGTATTGCCTACAAGTTCGGGGTCTTACACTGTATATTGTGATGTATCACAGATTGGCCTTGGCGCGATGTTGATGGAGGATGGTAGGGTGATTTCCTACGCGTCCAGACAGTTAAAGATGCATGCAAAGAACTATCTTGTCCACAACCTTGAGTTAGCAGCTATTGTTCATACACTTAAGATTTGGCGGCACTATTTGTAGGGTGTTCCTTGTGAGATTTACATCGATCATATACATTTGCAGCATCTGTTCAAGCAAACGGATCTTAACTTACGTCAGGGGAGGTGGTTGGAGCTACTTAAGGACTATGATATCACTATTTTGTACCACCCGGGGAAGGCCAATGTGGTGGCCGATGCTTTGAGTCGCCAGGTGGAGAGTTTGGGAAGTTTAGCATATCTTCCAGCAGTAGAGAGACCCTTAGAATTGGATGTTCATTCCTTAGCCAACTAGTTTGTGAGATTAGATATTTCTAAGCCGAGTCGAGTGTTGGCTTGTGTGGTCTCTTGATCTTCTCTTTATGATCGTACCAGGGAGCGTCAGTATGATGACCCCCACCTGCTTGTCCTTAAGGACACGGTCCAGCACAGTGATGGTAAGGAGGTCATCATTGGGGATGATGGTGCATTAAGGATGCATGTTAGGATATGTGTGCCTAATGTAGATGGTTTGCGTGAGTTGATTCTTCAGGAGGCTCAAAGCTCATGGTACTCCATTCATCCGGGTGCCGCGAAGATGTATCAGGATTTAAGGAAGCATTAGTGGTGAAGGATGATGAAGAAGGAAATAGTGGAGTATGTGGCTCGGTGCCTAAATTTCCAGAAGGTGAAGTATGAGCATCAGTGGCCGGGTGGATTGCTTCAGAATTTGGAGTTTCCGAAGTGGAAATGGGAGCAGATCACTATGGATTTCGTTGTTGGACTCCCACAAACTCAGCGGAGGTTTGTTGCAATCTGGTGATTGTGGATAGGCTGACCAAATCAGCTCATTTCATTCCTATGATGACTACATATTCTTCCGAGCAACTGTCTCAAATCTATATCCGCGAGATCATCAGGCTTCATGGAGTACCGGTATCTATCATCTCTGACCGGGTACGCAGTTTACATCACGGTTCTGGAGGGCCGTACAACATGAGTTGGGTACTAGAGTGGAGCTAAGCACAATATTTCACTCTCAGACGGATGGACAGTCCGAGCGTGCTATTCAAATATTAGATGATATTCTCCATGCGTGTGTGATGGAGTTTGGAGGGTCATAGGATCAGTCTTTCCACTTGCGGAATTCGCCTACAACAATCGTTATCAGTCGAGCATCCAGATGGCACCGTATGAGGTTATGTATGGTAGGCGGTGTCGGTCCCCACTGGGTTGGTTCGAGCCGGGCGAGGCCAGATTATTGGGTACATACTTAGTCCAGGATGCCCTGGATAAGGTGAAGGTGATTCAGGATTGACTTCGCACAACCCAGTCCAAACAGAAGAGTTATGCAGACCGGAAGGTTCACGATTTAGCATTCATGGTTGGAGAGCGTGTCTTGCTTCAGGTATCGCCTATGAAGGGCGTTATGATGTTTGAGAAGAATGGCAAGCTGAGCCCAAGGTACATTGGTCCTTTTGAGGTGTTGTGGCGTGTTGGGGAGGTTGCTTATGAGATTGACTTACCTCCTAGCCTAGCGGGGGTTCATCCGGTATTCCATGTTTCTATGCTCCAGAAGTATCATGGTGATCTGACCCATGTATTGGATTTCAGCTCAGTCCAGTTGGACAAGGATCTATCTTATGTTGAGGATCCATTGGCTATTTTGGACAGGCATGTCAGAAAGCTAAGGTCAATGAACATTGCTTCAGTAAAGGTTCAATGGAGGGGTTAGCCGGTTGAGGAGGCGACTTGGGAGACCGAGCAAGATATGCTTATCTGTTATCTTTATCTTTTCATAGCTTCAGGTATGTCTCTATACTCGTTCGATGATGAATGATTGTTTTAAGAGGGAGAGGATGTAACGACCAGCCGTTTGTTTTGAGAATTATAGCCCCGATCCCTCATTAACTGCTTCCCCGTATCTACTTCTGCTATTGTGACTTACCGGGAGTTTTTATTTTGGTTTTTGGAGTGTTTTGGGACACTTAATCCCTAACGTAGGTTTAAGCCTTAGGATTTGGGCCATAGTGGGAACTATGTGAAGACGACTCCAGAATGGAGTTCCATTAGTTCTGTTAGCTCCGTTAGGTGATTTTGGACTTAGGGGTGAGTCCGGTTGTGTTTTGGAGGTCTATAGCTCATTTAGGCTTGAAATGGCGAAAGTCGGAGTTTTGAAGATTTTGACCAGTAGTGGAATTTTTGATATTGGGATCGGATTATGATTCAGGAAGATGGAGTAGGTCCATAGGGTTTAATATGACTTGTGTGCAAAACTTGGGGTCAATCGGACGTCGTTTGATAGGTTTCAACATCAGTTGTGGAAATTTGAAGTTTCAAGTTCTTTAAGTTTGAATTGGAGGGTGATTCGTGATTTTAGCATTGTTTGATGTAGTTTGTGAGATCAACTAAGTTCGTATGGTGTTTTAGGATTTGCTGGTATGTTTGGTTGAGGTCCCGGGGGCCTCGGGTGATTTTTGGATGCTTAACAGATCAAGATTGGAATTTATGTTATTGCTGAAGTCTTCAGACTTCTGGTGTTTTCGCTCCTGCGCTGGGGAGGCCGCAGGTGCAGGACCGAACATGCGGAAAGTCAAGCGCAGAAGTGGAAAAGTGTAGGAGTTCCAGGGGTCGCAGGTGTGAGTTGATTCCGTATCTGTGATGCCCACAAATGCGATAGAGTGATTGCAAGAGCGGTGAAGAATCACAGAAGCGGACATGGATCCGCAGGTGCGCACGCGCTGGTGCGACCCCTTGATCGCAGAAGCGACTTTTGTGGACTTAAGTCATATCCGCACCTACGATGGTCTTTCTGCAGATGCGGGACCGCAAATGTGGTGGACCCTCGCATAAGCGAGATCACTGGCAGAAAAAGGGCTAAGTGTGAGGGTTTGATTTCATTCTCCATTTGTGGACCTAGAGAGCTCGGATTAAGGCAAAATTTGGAGGGATTTTCAGAGGAAGCTTGTGGGTAACAATTATTAAATCCTTAGGATTTGGTACTGTTTTTGATATTTGAGCGTCGTGTACATGAGGTGACGAGTACGTACACAGGATTATTGTTTTAAAAACCTGATTTATGCTAAGTAATAACCTGTTTCCTCCTTATTTGAGTCATATCAGTATGCGTAGGATCCTGTTAGATTAGAATAAAATGTCTACTTGCCTTAATTGTTTATCTGAACTCCGTGCAACATGTTTAGTGATTAATTTTCCTTGACTTGTACTTAGTCTAAATTGTAGGATTTCGTGTTGTAGCTGTTAATCCTATTCTTTGAGCTGTGTATTTAATTTTGGGACTACAGAACGGTATTCCGGGAGATCCCCCAGCATATTTACTTTGGGACTACGGAACGGTATTATAGGAGATTCCCCATGCCTGCATATTTACTTTAGGACTACAAAATGGTATTTCTGGAGATCCCTCCTGTCTGCATATTTACTTTGGGACTGCGGAATTGTTTTCCGGGAGATCCTCCTATCTTGCATATTTACTTTTGGACTACGAATGGTATTCCGGGAGATCCCCCTGCACATTTACGTTTGGGACTACGAGACGGTATCTCGGGAGATCCCCTATTCTTATCTCTGTGTACTGAGCTGTTACCTTTCTCTGATTTCATTATTGTTAAATTTTTGTCTTTATTTTATTGTGATATTTCACTTTTCCTTATTTTTATTATATGTATACAAGTAGGACCCTGACCTGACCTCGTCACTACTCGACTGAGGTTAGGCTTGACACTTACTGGGTACTGTTGTGGTGTACTCACGCCCTTCCCTACACATGTTTTTCTTGTGCAGATCTAGGTTCCTCTTAGCAGGCCCATTCTTAGTTGCAGTCGCTTCTGTTCCGGAGACTTCAAGGTACATATGCCTGCATCCGCAGATCCTCGGAGTCCCCCTCTGTCCCCATATGTTGATTCTTCTCTTATTTCTATAGACACTGATGTATAGAACAGTTATAACTTCATAGAAAATTGTGACTTACGGTGTTCCGGGTCTTGGGAGTGTTATATATATTTCGAGAGTTGATTATTGTATATGATGAGAGGCATCTCAATTGCTTATTTAAAATATCTGCTGCTGTTATTTGTTAATTTTCATGTTTTTCATTTCATTTCCGCAAGTCTTAGGCTTACCTAGTTGTAGAGACTAGGTGCCATCACGACAAATCACAGAGGGAGAATTTTGGTCGTGACAGATTTGGATGACCATGAATCGAGATTTGTTTTCGAACTTGGTCGTATGCTCGGATCGGAATTTGGATGCTCCGGGAGCGTTTCGGCGCCTAATATTGAAAGTTGGTTCTTTGAAGGTTTAGTAGTTCTTTAAATTTGGTTTGGAGAGGATTTTGGTGATATCGAGGTCCAAACGGAATTTCAAGACAAGGAATATTTTCGTAATGTCATTTAATACTTGCATGCAAAATGTGGTGTCATTCCGAGTTGAATTTTAAGGGGTCGGACAAGCGAAAGTCTTTTTAGAAGTTTTTGAGTTCATGAGTCAATCCATGCGTTTTGGCGTCCGATTCGTAGTTTTTGATGTTATTTATGTGTTTTGATCACTCGAGCGAGTTTGTATGAGGTTATTAGACTTGTGTGGGTACTTGGTGTGGAGCCCCGAGGGCTTGGGGGAGTTTCGGCCGTTCGGAAGGAGTTGAAAACACTTCAGTTTTCTGGTGTTGAGTGCTGGTGTTTCAGGTCTCGCAAATGCGTGAAACTTTTTGCATTTGCGATCCTCTCATTTGCGATCCTCTCATTTGTCAAAAGAGCTTCACAATTGTGAAGAAGCTCGACTTGGGCAGTGTTCGCATTTGTGACACCTGAGCCGCATTTGCGACCTCAGCAGTGTTCGCATTTTTGACACTTTCGTCGCATTTGCGACCTCAGCAGCTGAAGCCCAGGGTTCACATTTGCGATAGGTTTATCACATTTGCGACCTTTGCATTTGCAAGCCCAATGTCATAAATGCGATTAGAGGCCTGTGCCTAGCTCATTTAATGCGGGACTTAGACCATTTATCTCACTTTTTTCATCTCTTGGGCCATTTTGTTTTTGGAGCTTCTGGAAGAGGTTTTTCACCTAGCACTTTCAGGTAAGTAATTTCTACACAACATGAGTTAAATACATAGATTATGGGTAGACTAACATGTAAAAATTGTGAAAACAAGGGTTTAGATGAAGACCTAGTTTTTAGGTAAAATTGGGATTTGACCACGAAAATGGTTATGGAATTTGATGAAAATCATATATTTATGTTCCTAAGGTTATGGGTAACAAATTTTTTCGAAAATATCCGGAATCTGGTCACGTGGGATGGGGGGTGAATTTTAAGAATCTTACATTTAGGATTGGGTAACCTCTTAAATAGTTGGAATACGAACTTTTCAGTATGTATTGATTAGTTTATATACTATTTGAT
The DNA here is from genome assembly GCA_005239505.1 of Nicotiana paniculata. Classification (NCBI taxonomy): domain Eukaryota; kingdom Viridiplantae; phylum Streptophyta; class Magnoliopsida; order Solanales; family Solanaceae; genus Nicotiana; species Nicotiana paniculata. Next base: position 38,101 of record ML318684.1, read on the forward strand.
TAGTTTTGGGTTGATTCGGCACCGGAGTGAGGGTGTGATCATATTCTTGGATCGGGAAATAGGCCTTGAGACGAGGTAAATCTCTTTTCTAACCTTGTAAGAGGGAATTAACCCCATAGGTTAACTTAACTCAATTTGAAATTCTATTTGTGGGGCTACGTACGCGCGATGTGACGAGAGTCCATGCGTAGCTACTATTCATGCTTATGTCCGGGTAGATTTAGGCTTACACATGCTTTGCTGATACCGTTGCTTGTTTATGCTACTAGTTGTTGGATTGAAGCGGAAGTTGAGGTTTTCAATATTTTAAAGTTTCAAGTTAAATTTCTGGCCCATATTAAGTGTCGAAGTTGACCCCTCGTCATTACTTCTTCGATGTTAGACTAGATACTTACTGGGTACATGTTGCTTATGTACTCACGCTACACTTCTTCACTTGATGTGCATGATCTGAGGAAGGTGCATATGGTTAGCAGTCCAGCACACACACTTGACTTCTAGCTCGAGACTACACGGTAAGCTGTACTTCCGAGCCGTTCACCAGCATCCGGAGTCTCTCTGTTGATTTATATTTCTGTATGTTTCCTTTTAGATAGTAGACTAGTATTCTTTTGTATATTTTACTTGTAGCCCACATACTTGTGACACCAGGTCTTGGCACACACTAATAAACTTATGATTTTGGATTTATATTTGTGACTTTGATTTGCACTCAGTTACTTTCGTTTAATTACTTTACATCTGTAAATTGCTAAAACTTTTATCAAAGAGGAATGTTATTCACTTAGCAAACATATTAAAAGTGGAAACCACTAGATTGACCAGTGTTAGCTTGCGTAACAACGGTGTTGGGTGCCATCACGGCCTATAATTTAATTGGGTTGTGACAACATGGTATCAGAGCACTAGGTTTACGTAGGTCTCACAAGTTATGGGTAGAGACGTCTATACTTATCTTCGAGAGGCTATAGGATGTTAGGAAACTACTCTTTATTCATATCCTATCGTGCAGTCGATGGTATGCTAAGTTCTTTCTCTTATTATCTCACCGATGGTGAGAACGCGCGCAGTAGATGTTCCAGACCTGGGAGGAGCCACTCCCCTTGTGGCGAAAGGCCAAGGCAGAGGTCGGGGGAGGGAACCAGCTAGGGGACGAGGACATCCCAGAGTTGCCCCAGTTGTACCACCAGCGAATCCAGTGGAGGTTCCTATTGTTGAGGAGCAGGGCGAGGTGCCCGCAGCAGAGCCAGCCTTGGTAGACTTCACGTCAGCACTGGGCTTTCAGGTGGTCATCGGCCGTATGCTACGAATCATGGATTCTATGACCCAGGCTGGTTTATTTCCAGCAGACCCAGCCATATCTCAGGCGGAAGGGGGATCACAGACCCCTACTACTTAGGCACCTGGGCATGCATCTGCCATATATCAGACCTCGAGTACACTACCCATGGGCGGGGCCCAACCAGTTATAGCGGTCTTACTTGAGCCTAGATCAGCTGCGGTCGACAAGCCGCAGAAGCTTTTAGACAGATGGACCAGGCTTCACCCTCTGGTCTTTAGGGGTAAGTGACATGAGGATCCCCAGGAATTTATTGATAGGTGCAGGACAGACTGCATAACATGATCATATTGGAGTCTTGTGGGGTGGATTTAACTATCTTTTAGTTGGAGGGTAGTGCACGTAGGTGGTGGAAGGCTTATCTTCTTGGCAGACCAACATATTCTTCTCCTATGACTTGGGACCAGTTCACCCGCCTATTCTTGGACATATATATTCCATCCTCCCAGAGGAAAGAGTTGCGGTGTCAGTTTGAGCAGCTCGAGCAGGGTGAGATGTCGGTTACCGATTATGAGGTGAGATTTTCTGAGGTGTCTCGCCATGCACTTATGGTACTTCCTACTGAGGCAGAGTGAGTGCAGATGCTTTTTGCGGGGTTGCACTTTAGTATTCAGGCTATCATGGCTCGAGAGGTTGAGATGGGGACTTCCTATCAGTTAGTAGTGAAGATTGCTCGCAGGATTGAGGGTTACCGTCAGAGGGGTAAAGAGCAGATGCAGCGGGACAAGAGGTCTCATTTTTCTTGAGAGTTCAGAGGTGACCCAGCTGAGGGAAGAGGTCATTTTAGGAGGGGTCAGCCCAGTAGGCCCCTTATTTAGCACCACCACATCCTCGGGGTGTTCCAGCAGGGCCCTATTTCAGTGCTATGCCAGAGACTTTTTACCGCCCACCAGCTATTCAGGGTTCTTTCAGTGGGTATTCAGGCCATCAGGATCAGACCTCAAGGCAGCAATCCACTGTTTCGAGAGGTTGTTATGAGTGGATATCCTAGTCATATGAAGAGACATTTCCCCACACTTCGGGGCAAGGAAGTGCAGCACCAGTAGCCGCACCAGCCGTCCGGCCGCCCAGAGGCGGAGGGCAGGTGGGTAGGGGCCGTCCTAGAGGTGGAGGTCACGCAGGCGAAGGCCAGATAGGAGGCACTCTAGCTAGATTTTATGCTTTTCCAGCCAGACCAGATGCAATGGCCTCAGATGCCATGTTCACAAGTATTATCTTTGTCTGAAGTAGGGACGCTTCAGTATTATTCGATCCAAGATCTACCTATTCATATGTGTCATCTCTATTTGCTCACTTTTTGGATATTCCTCTTGAGTCCTTGGGTACTCCTGTATATGTTTCCACTTCTGTGGGCAATTCTGTTATTGTGGATCGGATCTATCGGTCCTGTGTGGTTACATTTTGTGGTTACAAGACTAGAGTAGTTCTTCTGTTGTTTGATATGACCGATTTTGAGGTCATCCTGGGCATGGACTGGCTATCTCCATATCATGCCATCCTTGATTTCAGTGGCAATACCATTACCTTAGCGATGCCAGAGTTGCCTAGTCGGGTTATCTCTTTTATGAAGGCTCAACACATGGTCGAGAATGACTGCTTGGCTTATCTAGCCTATGTTCGGGATACTACCACAAAGTCGCCGACGATTGATTCAGTGCAAGTAGTTCGGGAGTTCGCCGATGTGTTTCTTTCTGACCTTCCAAGCATGCCACTAGATCGTGATATTGATTTCAGTATTGACTTGTCTCCAGGTACCCAGCCTATCATCCCACCATATCGTATGGCTCCGAAAGAGTTGAAGGAGCAGCTTGAAGAGTTGCTAGCAAGGGGGTTCGTCAGGCCAAGTGTATCACCTTGGGGTGCCCAAGTGCTATTTGTGATGAAGAAAGATGGGACTATACAGATGTGCATTGATTACCTCCATTTGAACAAAGTTACCATTAAGAACAAGTACCCGTTGCCGTGTATTGATGATTTGTTTGACCAGTTGCAGGGTTCTATGGTGTTCTCTAAGATCGACCTGAGATTGGGGTACCATCAGTTGAAGATTCGGGACTCAGATGTTCCGAAGACTGCTTTCTGTACTAGATATGGCCATTATGAGTTTCTGGTGATGTCCTTCGGCTTGACTAATGCCCTAGCGACGTTTATGGACTTGATGAACAGGGTGTTCAAGCCTTATGTTGATTCGTTTGTCATTGTGTTCATTGATGACATTTTGATTTACTCACGTAGCATGGAGGAGCACAAGAAGCATGTGAGAGTGGTGCTTCAGACTTTGCGGGAACATAAGCTATATGCTAATTTCTCCAAGTGTGAGATTTGGTTAGATCCTGTGGCATTCTTGGGGCATGTGGTATCAGGCGGGGGCATTAAGGTGGATCCCAAGAAGATTGAGGTGGTTCAGAGTTGGCCTTGTCCTACTTTGGCGACTAAGATCAGGAGCTTCTTGGGGTTAGCAGATTATTATCGCCGGTTCGTGGAGGGATTCTCATATATTGTAGAACCTTTACTAGATTTAACCAGAATGGTGCTCAGTTTCATTGGTCCGATGATTGTGAGGCGAGCTTCCAAAATCTCAAGACACTTTAGACCACCACACCAGTCCTTGTGTTGCTTTCCAGCTCGGGGATGTATATTGTGTATTGCAATGCTTCACGCGTTTTCTTGGGTTGTGTATTGATGCAGGAGGGGTGAGTTATTGCATATGCTTCACGTCAGATGAAGCCTTATGAGAAGAATTATCCCGTGCACGATTTGGAGTTGGTCGTGATTGTTCATGCTCTTACAATCTGGAGGAATTATCTATATGGGGTGTCTTGTGAGGTTTACACTGATCATCGTAGTTTGTAGAATTTGTTCAAGAAAAGGGATCTCAATTTTAGGCAGCATAGATGGCTTATGTTACTGAAGGATTATGACATCACCATTCTTGATCATCCGGGCAAGGCGAATGTGGTCGCGGATGCCTTGAGTAGGAAGGCAGTGAGTATCGGTAGCTTGGCATTTATTTCAGCAGAGGAAAGGCCACTGGCTTTAGACATTCAGTCCTTGGGTAACATACTTGTGAGTTGGATATTTCAGAGCCCAGCCGAGTTCTTGCTTGCGTTATTGCCCAGTCCTCACTATTGGAGAAGACCAAGGCTCGACAGTTTGATGATCTGCACATATTGGTTCTCAGAGAGACGGTACTACAGGGTAGTGCCAAGGAGGTTTCTATTGGCGAGGATGGTATCCTACCACTTCAGGGTCGTCTATATGTTCCTAATGTCGATGGCTTGAGGGAAAGGATTGTAGAGGAGGCGCATAGTTCTCGATATTCCATTCATCCAGGTGCTACGAAGATGTATCGTGACCTGAGGAAACATTATTGGTGATGGCGGATGAAGAAAGACATAGTTGAGTATGTAGCTAGATGCCTAAATTGCCAGCAGGTTAAATATGAGCAGCAGAGGCTAGGAGGTCTACTCCAGGAGATCACTATACCTGAGTGGAAGTGGGAGCGCATTACTATGGACTTTGTAGTTGGGTTGCTGCGGACTTTGCAGAAGTTTGATGTAGTTTAGGTTATTGTAGACAGATTGACCAAGTCGGCATACTTCGTTCCTGTGATGACTACGTATACTTCATAGAGATTGGCCTAGATTTATATATCTAGGAGATAGTTCGACTGCATAGTATGCCTGTTTCCATCATTTCAGACAGAGTTCCTCAGTTTACTTCATATTTATTGAGATTAGTACAGAGTGAATTGGGGATCCGTGTAGAGCTCAACACATCATGTCATTCACAGATCGACGGGCAGTCGGAGTAGACATTTCAGATATTGGAGGACATGCTCAGAGTATGTGTTATTGACTTTGGAGGAGAGTGGGATCAGTTCTTGCCTTTGGCCAAGTTTTCTTACAACAACAATTACCAGTCCAGCATCGATATGGCTCCATTCGAGGCTTTATATGGTCGGCGATGTAGTTCTCCCATTGGATAGTTTGAGCCAGGTGAGGCTAGGTTTTATGGTACTGATTTGGTGAAGGATGCCTTTGAAAATCTAAAGTGGATTCAGGAGAAACTTCACGCAACACAATCTCGATAGAAATGTTACGCGGATCAGAAGGTGAGTGGCTTATCATTTATGGTGGGCGGTAAGGTTCTCTTGAAAGTCTCGCTGATGAAAGGAATCATGAGGTTTGAGAAGAAGGGAAAGTTGAGCCCATGGTTTATAGGCCCATTTGAGGTGTTGAGGCGAGTTGGGGAGGTTGCTTATGAGCTTGATTTACCTCCCAGTATATGGGGAGTTCATCCAGTCTTCAACGTGTCTATGCTCCGGAAGTATCGTCCCGACTTGTCACATGTGTTGGACTTCAGCACGATTCAACTAGATGAGAGTTTGGGTTATGAAAAGGAGCTAGTTGCCATTGTTGATAGGCAGGATCGCCAGCTGAGATCCAAGAGGATTTCCGCGGTAAAGGTTCAGTGGAGGGGCCAACCAGTCGAGGAGGCGGCTTAGGAGTCTGAGGAGGACATGCGGAGCCGATACCCTCACTTTTTCATCACTCCAGGTATGATTCTAGACTCGCTCGAGGACGAACATTTGTTTAAGAGGTAGAGAATGTAATGACCAACCGGTTGTTCTGCTTTCTAGAACCCCGTTCCCCTAAATAAGACTCGCCGTATGTGATTTTACTGTATTGTGACTTGCGGGGATGGTTAGTTTGAGATTTGGAAGGGTTCGGTTGAAATCGGAACACTTGGTTCATTAAGTTAGCCTTAAAAGGCTAAGTTTAATTTCGGTCAACGTTTTGAGTAAACGACCTCGGAATCAGGATTTGACGGTTCCAATAGGTTTGTATGATTATTTAGACTTGGGCATATGCTTGGATCGGGGTTTGGATGACCCGGGAGCGTTTCAGCGCCTAATATTGAAAGTTGGTTCTTTGAAGGTTTAAGAGTACTTTAAATTTGGTTTGGAATGGGTTTTGGTAATATCAAGGTCCAAACGGAATTCCAAGATCGGAAATAGTTCCATAATGTAATTTAAGACTTGCACGCAAAATTTGGTGTCATTCCTATTGGATTTAATAGGAATCGGACGAACGAAAGTCTTTTTAGATGTTTTTGAGTTCATGAGTCAATCCATGCGTTTTGGCGTCCGATTCGTAGTTTTTGATGTTATTTCCATGTTTTGATCACTTGAGCGAGTTTGTATGAGGTTATTAGACTTGTGTGGGTAGTTGGTGTGGAGACCTGAGGGCTCGGGGGAGTTTTGGATATTCAGAAGGAGTTGAAAACACTTCAATTTTCTGGTGTTGAGTGCTAGTGCTGTAGATCTTGCAAATGCGAGAAATTGTTCGCATTTGCGAGAAGAGCTTCACCATTGCAAAGAAGCTCGACTTGGGCAGTGTTCGCATTTGCGACACCTGAGCTGCATTTTTGACCTCACCAGTGTTCGCATTTGCGACACTTTCATTGTATTTGAGACCTCAGCAGCTGAAGCCCAGGGTTCGCATTTGCGATAGATTTGTCGCATTTGCAACCTTCAAATTTGCGAACCCAGTGTCGCAAATGCGACATCAGAGGCCTATGCCCAACTCATTTTATACTGGACTTAGACCATTTATCTCACTTTCTTTCATCTCTTGGGCGATTATTTTTTATAGAGCTTTTGGAAGAGGGTTTTCACCTAGAACTTTAGGTAAGTAATTTCTACACAATATGAGTTAAATACATAGATTATGGGTGGTTTAACATGTAAAAATTGGTGAAATCAAAGGTTTAGATGAAGACTTAGGTTTTGTGTAAAATTGGGATTTGACTACGAAAATTGTTATGGAATTTGATGAAAATCATATATTTATGTTCCTAAGGTTATGGGTAACAACTTTCTTCGAACATTTCCGGAATCCGGGCGCGTGGACTCGGGGGTGAATTTTAAGAATCTTACATTTAGGGTCATGTAACCTCTTAAATAGTTGAAATACGAACTTTTCAGTATGTATTGATTAGTTTATATACTATTTGATTAGTTTTGGGTTGATTCGGCACCGGATTGAGGGTGTGATCATATTCTTGGATCGGGAAATAGGCCTTGAGACGAGGTAAATCTCTTTTCTAACCTTGTAAGAGGGAATTAACCCCGTAGGTGAACTTAAATCAATATGAACTTCTATTTGTGGGGGCTATGTAGGCACGGTGTGACGAGAGTCCATGCGTAGTTACTATTCATACTTATGTCCGGGTAGATTTAGTCTTGCACCCTGCTTTGTTGATACCGTTGCTTATTTATGCTTACTAGTTGTTGGATTGAAACGGAAGTTGTGGGTTTCAATATTTTAAGGTTCCAAGTTGAATTTATTATTTTTAAAAGGAATAGAGAAATATTATGATAAATTAAGAAAATCTATGTTCAACTGCTTCACAAATATATTCCACGAGCGCGGTAAATTTCCACTACTTTCATGGGAGCGGGATGTTCGCCTTGGCAGGATTTATTGATATATTATATGGTTTGGGACGTTTGACCCTCGACAGTGGACAATATATTATTATGTATATTTGGATCGGGCCGTACGTCCTCAACATAACTCATGCGTAAAGATACTGAAATCCCTTTTTATATTTAGTATTGTTTCATGGACTTGAAAGGTGAAAGGAATAGATGAGAGAAATGATTTTGTTCTTACTTGAAAAATGGATTGCTTACTTACTTCTTGTTTTGAGATCTATTATCTTTGTATATTTAATGCTTAATTAGAACTTAACGTTATTATGTTTCTGGCCCATACTAAGTGTCGAAGTCGACCCCTCGTCACTACTTCTTTGTTAGACTAGATACTTACTGGGTATATGTTGTTTATGTAGTCACGCTACACTTCTGCACTTGATGTGCAGAACCTGAGGCAGGTGCATCTGGTTACCAGTCCGGCGCGCACGCTTGACTTCTAGCTCGAGTCTACACGGTGATCTGCTCATCCGAGCCGTTAAGCAGTAGCCAGAGTCTCTCTGTTGATTTACATTTCTGTCTATTTCCTTTCAGATAGTAGACTACTATTCTTTTGTATATTCTACTAGTATCCCACATACTTGTCACACCAGGTTTGGCACACACTAGTAGACTTATGATTTTGGATTTATTTTTATGACTTCGATTTGCACTCGGTTGCTTTCGTTTAATAACAATACATCTGTAAATTGCTAAAACTTTTATCAAAAAGGAATGTTATTCACTTAGCAAACATATTAAAAGTGGAAACCACTAGATTGACAAGTGTTGGCTTACCTAACAACGGTGTTGGGCGCCATCACACCGTATAATGAAATTGGGTCATGACACATTTTGTGCAGAAGTGTGACATGAGTACGTAAATCAATGCATACCTTATCTGCCTAACACCGGAGAAGTAGTGACGAGGGTCGGCGTTAACACTTACTAGAGGTCCAATAAAGCAATATAATAAATCATAAGCAGATATGAAGCATACATCAATAATGGAGTAAGTCTGTAAGTTACATAATCCTCCAAGAATTTCCTTAAAGGGTATGAATTTCTATTCTACCTCAACGACTTAGATATATAAAGTGCCAGAATCAAATGGATAAGGAATACCATATAAAAGGTCAGGCATCAGTGGAAGGATAATCTCGTAAATATTCCGATTGCCAGCAATATAACGCACGATTATGCCAAGGTCGTTGGGACCGATACAGAATAAAGTGTATAATGCCGAGGGTCGACCGACACGAACCATAGATGCATCTATTATACTGCCGAGGCATTCAACCCGCTCCACAAGAAAGGAAGGAAATCATCGAATTACCAGACACGTGCTTACAATGCAGTACATGGGCAAAAAATAAATATAATATTTACCGTTTCTCAAATAACTTGCCAACAACGCAAGGTGATAAAGCTCGGCCTAGTATACATATATTTATTTCTAAATCAATTACAATTATAAATTCAATTAATTAAGCCAGTAGAATGAGTTCAAATAATTCAAATATTACATGATAAAGTCCTAAGTCTACCTAGACATAAACATGCTTTAACTACGTACGGACTCTCGTCACCCCGTGCGTACGTAGCACCCACAACTAGTAACATATAACAATTACATCACCTAGCGGGTAATTTCCCCCTCACAAGATTAAACATGAGACTTACCTCGCTCGAAGTTCTATAACCGGCTCCAACGCCCCTCTAGCTCTTCAATTCTAAGCCAAACGATCCGTAACTAGTCAAGCAATGTACAACTCAATCGAAATACACTCCAATTCCAATAAGTTAACAATTTTTAATGGTTCTCAACTCCGCTCGAAAAGTCAATTAAGTCAACCCTCGGGTCCACATGCCTGGATCCCGAAAAGTTCCAAAGATAAACTTTACCCATAACACCATGAACGCAAATATATAATTTATTCCTAATTCCATGTCCAATTTTGTGGTAAAAATAAAAAAAATACTAATTTTTAGGTTTCCTACGAAAATTCCACGATTTCCATAAATTTTAATCCTTAAATCCACATATAAACTATATATTTAGCTTAGACAAGTGGGAAATTGCTTACCTTGTATTGCATAATCAAAACCCCTCAAAATAGCTCCCCAAATTCAGCCACCCAACAGAAAAATGAGAGAAATGAGAGCTAATCCTCGATTTAAAAGCACCACTTCCCAACGACTTTCACACCAGGGGACCATTAGCCGCACCTGCGGGCAAATCCGTCGCAGGTGTGGTTCTCCCTAAGCACAGGAAAATACGCTTATGCGGACCAAAGTTCGCTCCTGCGTGACCGCTTGTGCTGTATGGACTTCGCTCGTGCGCACTCGCACATGCGGAGCCCTTCCGCTCCCGCGACTCTAGTCTTGCCCATTTCCTTCCGCTTCTGCGATGACATCTCCGCATTTGCGACTTCGTAGGTGCAGAGTTTTCCTCGCACCTGCGCTCCCAGGTCCCTTTCAACAATATCAAACCTGCGATGGCCCTAACGCACCTGCGTGATAGCACCTGTGGCCACTTCTTCTGCAGGTGCGCTAACATCAGACTTCACCAGCAACATGTCCTCAATTCCAATTTTCAATCCGTTTCAAACCCGAGGCCCCTAGCACCCTATCCAAACGTACCAACACAACCAAAACACAATATGGACTTAGTCGAAGCCTCAAATAACGCAAAAAAGCATTAAAACTATGAATCGACGAATCAAAACCTTTCTTTAAACTTTCAAACATTCCAACTTCGTCGAACGCGTTTGAATTATGCTTAAACATCCCGGAATGATGCCAAATTTTGCGTGCAATCCAAAAATCACGATACAAACCAACTCCAAGGCTTGAATCTCCAAACGAACATGGATAACACGAATATTCATTTCAAATAAAACTTAAGAAATTTTAAACTTCCAAAATGTCAACCTTCGATAATAGACACCGAAATGCTCTTGGACCACCCGATACTCAACCCGAATATATGCCCAAGTCTGAAATCATCATACGAACCTATTGGAATCTTTAAATTTCGATTCTGAGGTCGTTTACTCAAAAGTCAAACCTTAGTCAACTCTTCCAACTTAAAGCTTCCAAAATGAGAATTTTCCATCCAAATCAACTCCGAATTTCTCGAAATTCAATTCTGACTATACGTAAAAGTCATAATACATGAAATGAATATAGTCAAGACCTCAAACCGTCGAACGATGGGCTAGAGCTCAATACGACCGATCGAGTCGTTATATTCTCCCCGACTTAAACATACGTTCATCCTCGAACGTGCTAAGAATTGCTCCAGAGTTGTCCAAAAATCATTGTTCAACACCTTGTGCACCTACATGTGCCACCACAGCCCAGTCGAGCACATTTTCCCGAGCTAGACCTTTTTGTTTATTCCATAAGACTTAGAACCAAATTCCAACCTCCAAATTCTTCTACAAGACCCGATTCTAAAATATGAACACCGTATTAATCAGTACACACTGTACCAAAACATGATCATACACCTTTGCTGAATTCACACCATGTACCCCATGATTCACATGCCCATAATAACATCCTTCGACCACAATAGCTGCAATTTCACGAATCTGATGCCCACAATATGCCTCGTAACACATGTAAGCCCTGTTCTAACTCTCGCAATACTACCACGACGAACGAGATGTGTAGAAACTCATAATTACCCGCCAAAACAATAAATCATAGAGCCTCTTCACCTGACAAGCACTATTACCTCATTTTGAATTGAATAACAATATTTTATCTTTAATATACCCTACTTAACTTCGATCGCACTGATGTTAGGTCCAATAATCTCGTTTCACCCATTGCAGGCTGCTCAGGAAATAAGCCACCTCAAACACTATTTAAATTCTTATATGACTCCATCAATGTGCCAACAAGCTACAATCAGAATATGACTCATAATTAAAAACCAACTCTGGCAAGGAACTACCCATCCCGCATAAGAATGAAATGTCCAAGCGGATGTTATGGTTCCATCTCGGAGATAAGAAACAAGGCACACAAATAAGGATAAGAAACGATACTTAAAATCTCACTGTTACGGTGTGCAACCCTATCCAACTATGACACTGTTGCAGCGTGCAACGCAATCCAAACATGACACTGTTCGGCGTGCCACTAGATCCAATACTATACCCGTGGCAGTGTGCCACCCGATCCGCACAACAATCTATAAGGAAACACCCATCAAGCCATAATTCTTATACTTACGAATGCTCGAGTATCGACCACAAGTATGCCAAGTTCATAATACAACCATGGGGAGACGGATAGTGCCATACGCTACAAATCCCAAGCCCGCCTAAGGTGTAATAAATGACGTGTATCTCGAGAGCCATCTTGCTCATATAACACCAAAAACTATGCAGGATCACATCACATGTGTGTATAATCGAGCCGTCTCACAACCCGCTTGGAACAATAGAGTATTACATGGAATAACTGACGATAGGAATAACATCCAACGCCTGAAGACTCCTATGTAAGTAATGCTATGACGAATGAACACATCCGACCTGACGTAGAGCACACATCCACATTAGACCCACCAACGGACCTCAAACCGATTCTGATCATACCGTACTAGGCCAACAACATTTAAAGGATCAACAATGGCCCTATTCATGACACACACGCGAAGCCTTCCAATCCGGACCAAACTCCCACAGTCCACGACAAATGACTAGAGCGCCTTTTAGGCATAACTCTCACGCTAGCGATAGTACCAGAATCTCCGTACTTGGTTCTAATCCTTACAAATCAAGTGACTAACATGTCACACTTATACAAATTTCCCCGTGGGATACGCTCCCACGACCTTCTACACTAGGTAGCAAAGTCTGCACATCCATACACTAACCGTACCAATTCCATAAAGCAAATCAATACAGAAAGCCTCTTACACAGGACACTGTTCTCAGGTGACACTAAAGAAAATGCTAGCTTACTCTGAACATCTGAATTTTTCCCTTCTCATCCGAGCTCATGACATTCTTATCAACGCCTATCCACAACCTTGATCCTCAACTTGCAATTCCCACGCCGCTCACTGCACCTATCATGACACAACACGAGAGTACAAGAATTCATCATAACCCATGTACTACTAGTAGAATAAACACTTCATTGGCTATACCCCTTTCACTTAACTCATTTCAGAAGAACCGTTGCAACACGCGGCTGAATTCCCATAAACGTAGAAAATATAAACCTCAAGTTGTGGGCTAAAATGCCATAATTCTTCCGGGATCCATTTACACATAACAAGACAATTTGAATCAAATACCTTCCAAATAAATCAAATTAGGGTGGCTATCAAGCCCGCACATGCAACCACCTAGATAACTAACACGCCGAAGGAACTGATTATTGACACAATCATGATGGTTCAAAGCATTACTATCCGACCCAACTTCTTTTAACTTACTCTTGACTTGCCTTAGAAATAATACTAGCTCCACTCAAAAACATAACGAACTCAATCAGTACTCATCCCAAGTGACCCGAATCACGAGACCGCATCGTCTCGATACACATGAACCATCTCATACCCTCCTCAAGCGCACAATAGCATCTCCAACTGGTACACCCATTCATCAAGACCTTTCGCAAATTCGAAGTTATTTCTCCCAGTCGTCCAATACTACCCTTCATGCTTGATGATAACATAGAAAATTCCTTGAGTATTCTTCACACTCTGCCATAAAATCCCGGTCTTCAGCCTCACAACGAACCCAAAATCCTTAGACACCGCTCTTACACCCTTGAACCCATTAGAACCACTGTTGAGAGTCACCCAATCTGACTTGGTCACGAATATAAAACCAAACTATAACATGATTTTAGCACATGAATACTCCTAAGGAAGCAACGTGATAAATTCTTTTCCCTGTACATCTCATCCACAAGAAGCATAAACTCTGAGTCTTCCCATAACCTGCACATGAATCGATAAGGAAAAATATCGCACACGTTCATCAAGTTCTTTGCCCGAATTATCCTTGATATTTTATTTTCTTAGTCATAAATGATCCACCAATGCACCGATAACCAGAAATCGCATGAGCAGACAAGCACGCGATCCAATCCTAGACAGTGGGCTCCCTCGCTTAGTTTTAAGCTACCATCACATAAATATATAACCCACAATGATCCTCCTTCTAAATTGCCATGATCTCACAATGTCAACTGCCTAATTTCTCATAGTCTCTTGTTAAACCTCTCATGAATAATCCAAATTTATCAGTCACAATCGCATACTCGACCTCCTACTGGGTAGTAGGTAGAATTCTTCATAGAAACTTTATCAAAATTATGCAACCTCTAACCTTTTCATTGGAGATAGCCCACCTGTGGAATTGCATATCGACATCTTCTAGTGACGGTGCACCGAGTACAACTACCATGAAATCAGTAGACCTTTCTTAGGCCCATGCTCGCCCGCCAGATGTAAGAGTCTGTTCTTTCCCCAAAGACATCAACAGAAAGTCCGATAGGACATTCCAAGTTCGAAGTCACGCTGCATCCCAAAAATGATAATCAAGTTTCCACACCTTTATTCATTTCAAGCAAACTCCTCTCTTCAATATTCAATATTCCTCTGTCCAGTATCCACCATCCCAAATAAAATCCGTAAACCTAGTCACTTTCCACCATGATTCCCAGATCGCTCTAAACTTTCTCAAGACATGTGGCTACACACTGTATGCTGCTCTACAACTCCCACTTCAGTTAAACCATCTCATTTAAGCAACTTCTCGACCTCTACTTTTCATACTTGACCTGCTAGCAATTCAACCACCACGTGACACCTCCCACCATGTTCTTCCTCATCCTTCGCTACCCAAATGTTGCTTCAAATCAAAATCCATCTTTGTAGCACCTGAACTAATAAATTGCCACCAACTCTAAGCCTCTTCGAAGATCATCTTTCTCGAGCCATCAACATTAGAAACACTGATTCGATTCTAAAACCGCTACACACCGCCATCTCTGACAACCGCTTCTCCGACAACATTCCACAACACCCTGCCCCAAAGGCAAATCAAAGAAGACCACAACACCGATGAGCCTTAATGCATTCAAACAATGACGATGTCACCACATCATGAATGGGAATTCCTCCATACTTGAAAATATCAAGTCTTATTACCCCATCAAACAAAGCCTGAATACCCATAGCCCGATTGCCTTTTTCACTGTCGCAATCCATAAATGAGTAACCTACTATTCACAACAACACAACAAGATAACAACGCACGAACATCATAGCAGTCTGTGCATGACCTCCAACCATAGGCAATACTGATACAAGGCTGAAATGACAGAACACATTTCTGCAAGGCGACGATAATAGCCTACCCGAATATGCGAGGAGAAACATCCTGCACAACGTCTACAGTACCACTACAATTCCTCATTTCCCAATTGATAACAATCACTCCACGTCGCACAAGATTTAGTCGGAAAGAAATGAAGCTGGTGATGGCGCCCAACGTCGCCATTAGGCAAGTCAACAGTCGAGTACCAACTTAATTGTGCATTTTATTATTTTCAAAATCGTGAATTTCATTAGATAAATAAATCAACACATAAAAACCATGGAAACTTACTCTTTAAGTAGAATAGATATTAAAAGTGTGTGAAGGCTAAGCAGAATCACCTCCAACATCTAGAACATCCCAATACACGGTGTCACAAGTGCTTCAAATTACAATAATAATACAACATCTATTCGGAACGTAACTATGACAAGATGAAGTAAATAGTACGAATGAGACTCTATGAGATGTGATACGTAGCCTGCAATTCAGGTCACCATAAAGCCTCCTCAGAAGCTTTGCCTACGCGCCACGATAACCACCAATTGAACCTGTCAGATCCTGCACATTAGTGCAGAAGTGTAGTATGAGTACGTAAATCAACGTGTAACAAGTAAGTATCTAGCTTAATCCCGGAGAAATAGTGAAGAGGGTCGATATCGAAACTTACTAGAGGTCCAATAAAGCAATATAATAAATCATAAGCAGATATGAAGCACACAACAATAATGGGATAAATCTGTAAGTTACATAATCTTCAAAAAATTTCTTTAAAGGGTATGAATTTCTTAGTATTGAATTCGAACCCAACGACTCAGATATATCAAATGCTAGAATCAAACGTATAAGGAATACCATATAAAAGGATGGGCATCCGTGGAAGAATAATCTCGTAAATATTCTGACTGCCAGCGATATAACGCACGATTTTGACGAGGCCGTTTGGTACGATCCAGAATAATGTGTACACTGCCGAGGGTCTAGCGGCATGAACCATAGATGCATCTATTATACTTCCAAGGCGTTCGGCCCACTTTACAAGAAAGGAAGAAAATCATCAAATTACGAGACACGTGCTTACAATACAGTACGTGAACACAAAATGAATATAATCTTTACCGTTTCTCAAATAATTTTCCAACAACTCAAGGTGATAAGGATCGACCTAGTATACATATATTTATTTCTAAATCATTTTCAACTATAAATTCAATTAATTAAGCTAACATAATGAGTTCAAATGATTCAAACATTACATGATAAGGTCCTAAGTCTACCCGGACATCAATATGCTTTAGCTACGTATGGACTCTCGTCACCCCATGCATATGTATCACCCAAAAATAGTAACATAACAGTTAGATCACCTAGGGGTAGTTTCCCCTCATAAGGTTAGACATGAGACTTACCTCGCTCTGATATTCCGTAACTGGCTCCAACGTCCCTCTAACTCTTCAATTCTAAGCCAAACGATCCGAAACTAGTCAAACAATGAACAACTAATAAAAATACGCTCCAATTTGTATATGTTAACAATTTATAATGATTCTCAACTATGCTCAAAAAGTCAATAAAGTCAACCCTCGGGCCTACGTGCCTGGATCCTGAAAATATTTGAAGATAAATTGTACCCATAACACCACGGATTCAAATATATAATTCATTCCTAGTTCCATGTCCAATTTCATGGTAAAAATCCAAAATATCAATTTCTAGGTTTCCTACCAAAATTCAACAATTTCCATAAATGTTCATCCTTAAATCAACATATAAACCCTATATTTAGCTTACAGCAAGTGGGAAATTACTTACCTTATATTGCATGATGAAAACCCCCTCAAAATAGCTCCCCAAATTCGGCCACCCAAGAGTAAAATGAGAGCTAATCCTCGATTTCAAAGCACCACCGCCTAACGACTTTCGCATCGCGGACCATTAGTCGCACCTTCGGACAAATCCATCGCAGGTGCGGTTCTCCCTAAGCCCAGGAAAATCCGCTTACGCGTACTAAAGGTCTATCCCGCGTGACCACTTCTACGGTCCGACCTTTGCTCCTGCACACTAGCACATGCGGAGCCCTTTCACTAACGCGACTCTAGTATTTCTCATCTCCTTCCGCTTCAGTGTTCACTTCTCTGCATTTGCGACTTCGCAGGTGCGAAAGTTTCCTTGCACCTACGCTCCCAGGTACCTTCCACCAATATCGCACATGCATTGGCCCCTACACACCTGCGTGACCGCACTTGCGGCCACTCCTTCTGCAGGTGCGATCACAAGCAACAACATGTCCTCAATTTCTAGTTTTAATTCGTTTCAAACCCGAGATTCCCGGGACCCCATCCAAATGTACCAACACAACCAAAAACACAATACAGACTTAGTCGAAGCCTCAAATCATGCCAAACAATATCAAAACTACGAATGGATGATCAAAAACTTTCTTTAAATTTTCAAACATTCTAACTTCGCCAAACGCGTCTGAATTAAACATCCCGGAATGACGCTAAATTTTGCGTGCAAGCCACAAATCACGATACGAACCTATTCCATGGATCGAAACTCCAAACGGACATCAATAACACTAAAATTCATTTCAAATCAAACTTAAGAAATTCTTTAACTTCCAAAATGCCAACCTTCCGTAATTGACGCTGAAATGCTCCCGGACCACCTGATACTCAACCCGAACATACGCCCAACTCCGAAATCATCATACAAACCTATTGGAACCTTCAAATACCGATTACAAGTCCGGTTACTCAAAAGTAAAACCTTAGTCAACTCTTCCAACTTAAAGCTTCCGAAATGAGAAGTTTCCATCCGAATCAACTCTGAACCTCCCGAAATTCAATTCCGACTACACGTACAAGTCATAATACATAAAGTGAAACTACTCAAGTACTCAAACCGCCGAACGACACACTAGAGGTCAAAATGACAGTTGGTGTCGTTACATAAAGGGAAATAGAAAAACATAATTTTGTTGGTGGCAGGGATCGAACTATGGACCTCAAGGGCAAAACCAACTTTAAATGTAGCCTTTAGCCATTGCACCATCCAACACTCTACTTCTCTTTTAGTATATTAAATTCTTTTTATCTGATTTTCCTGCGCCATGTGTATTTCCAAAAGAAAGAAAGAGAGATGAACATTAATGCAGTTCGTTAAAAAAAATGACATAGCGCCTTTAGTTAATGCATTATACCTATTTTTGTTCCCCTTTTTTTCCATAGTTTGATCGCTTAAGTCTAACTAGACAATATTTGGGTTCCGGGCTCTTAAGATTTGGGAAGGGCTAAAAACCTATTTCCTTTTATATCGTGGAAAACACTCAAAAGATTTGGGACAATGGTCAAATATACCCCTCTGCTTTTCGTATATTGTTTACATGTACCCTTCATTAGACTATCGGGCCATATCTATGCTTATCGTTAACAAAACTTTTTAAAAATACCATCCACCTAATGGAAAACCACGGAACTAAAAAAATAAATTATCTTTAAAAAAGTTCATGAACCCATAACTCGTTAAACCCATCATATAAAAATAAGGAACCTAGAATTCTGAGACATCTTAACACATTTTATTCATTTAGAGAGAGACAGAGAATGATGGTGTCAGTAGGATTAGTAAAACTTATATTTTTGGTTCAAAGTTTTTCATGGTGGAATTAGGATGTCAGGTTATTACTTTCGATTGTACTTTTTGTATGATTATAATATGGCATTTCTTTGTCTAATGTAATGCACGCTTGACACTTGGATTGTATCACTAATAGCAAAGGCTACATTTCCTACTGTCAAAACGGTCGCAAATCGATTGAAAATCGACCTTTTTCGACGGATTACCGACCAAAAAAGATCGGTCGGAAAACACATGGTCGCACAGTGAAAAATCAAGGATGCGTTTGAATTTAAGGGGTCTGTGGCTGAATTGGTCGGTAAATTTCCGATCGCTTCGGTCACAAATTTAAATAATAAAACAAATAAATAATGAATATATATTTTTAGGTTAAAAGTAATTTTTTGACCCGTACAGATTTCTGATGTATTGCTCTCTCAACTTTACGCCACTAACGAAATGAACAACGAATGCCTTACTTTGTGCTATTTTAACCAAATGCATGAAGTTCTACACAATCCTGGGCAAAAAGAACACGAGGAAAATGTGCTTTAATTTCCCTTAACAGTGGACGACAGAGCTAGAAATTTTACATCTAAGCATAATGTTTCATTCAAGAAATTGACTAGATCAAGACTAGCTTTTCAAGTGAGGCTGTGATGGATCCTACAATAGTAAATATTTGCGGATTCTATTAATAATGTTCAAGTAAATATATTTTTAAATATTTTATATACTAAAGGTGGCTTCTTTAAATCAGGAGATTCCTTATTTTTTAGCCAGTGGTAAGTATAACTGTGCTTATGGATGCATAATTTATTATATCCCTAGTACTAAACCTAAACCAACGTGCAAAGTGAATACTTAATAGAACCTATCCAAGACAAGGGCTTCTAAAGGTTAACATTCTTTTTTCGTTCCAGACACTTGACTTCAAGCAAAAGTCTTTTTTTCAGTTTAATTATTCTCACCTCCATCTTCTTAATTAGGTATTGTCCTGATCTTTTTACTGTATTGTGATGACCCGATAAGTTGTCTTACGTTTTAGAACATAATTCTGCACTTTGAAGCCTTAAATACCTTAGTTTAGCCTTTCTCGATTTGCGTGCATAGTCCGAGCATATTTTCCAAAAAACTTTTATGTTAAAAACTGAGAAAATAGGAAATTTTTGCCTTAAAATCCATTTGAGTTAACCTCGGTTGACGTTATCAGTAAACATACCCGGATTCGTGTTTTGACGGTCCCGGTGGGTCCGTATCGTGATTTGGGATTTGGACATATGCCAGGAATCGAATTCGGAAGTCCCTAATCCGTGTTATTACACTTTGTTTAAATATTGGATATCGCATGCATATTTTGGTTCGGGAACCCGATATAGGTCCAATACTATATTTATTACTTGCCTGTCAAATTTGGTGAGAAACAGGGTTGGTTTGACATGATTCTGACGTCCGATTGTGAAAATAGAAGTTTCAAAGTTTTCTTGAAAATTTTATTTGATTTGGTATTCAATTCATAGTTCTAGGTGTTATTTTGGCAATTTGGTAGCGCGAGCAAGTTCATATGATGTTTTTAGACTGAGCGCGTGTTTGGTTTGGAGCCCCGAGGGCTCGAGTTAGCTACGGATAGGCTACAGAGTGAAATTGACTTAGAAAACATAGCTGATACATTTTTGTTTTTGCGATCACTTGGATTTTAGAAGGAGTTCGCAATTGCGACCTCTTTCTCGCAATTTTTTCGAGCACTTTTCTTCCCCAAATCATTGGCAAATGATCCTAAACTAGCTTTCAATCTTTCACTACATTTCCAAAGATTTCAACCTAAAATCTTATGTTTTCATGGTGGAAATTGTGGGTTTTGGATAAAATTAAGAATTTTTGTTAAATGGGAATTTAGACCTCAAATAAAGGTCGGATTCCAAAATAAATTACATAATCGGGCTCGAGGGTGAATGAGTAATCGGGTTTGGTCTGAATTTCGCCCGGGAGTTGACTTTTGTTGACTTTTTCAATAATGATCTAAATTGAATTCTTTGCAATAGTGGATAGTTCATAAGGCTTAATTTGAATTGTTTGGTTGGTAATTTTCTAGATTCTATTGGTTCGGATTCTTGTTTGAAAGGCAAAGTTGTGATTGAGCTTTGAGTGGACCTTTGGAGCGAAGTAAGTATCGTGGTTGACCTTGGGTTGAGGGATTAAGACTTGTTTATCTATTTGCTACATGTTTAGATGTTGGGTACAACGTATATGTGAGGTGACTAGAACTTAAGCGTTGTTGTCGGCCTAAAGCATGTTGGTGGGACTTGTTCCTTGTAATTATTGCTTACTTTGATCATGTTATCCATGCATAGACTAGTTATTTGTTCAATTGATCGTTCTTATCATATATATGGGTTTTTGTGATAATTGAGTACTGATTCCAAAATTAAGATTGGTATTGTGGAACCATTGTCGAAGTAAGGCTTGTTCTTGTTGATCCTATCTCCTTGTTATGACTTGTTCATCGGTTGTGGTAGGGGAGAGTGTTAGGGTGATGCCGTGCTGTATTGTGAGTGTTAATGCACGAAGGATGATGTCGTGCCATGTTATAAGAGGTAATGCACGAAGGGTGATGTCGTGCCGTATCTAATTATTTATATTGAGAGTGAGAGTAAAAGCACGAAGGGTGATGCCGTGCAGTATCATTGTTTTATTGTGAGGTTCATAGTAAAAGCAGGATGGGTGATGCCGTGCAACTTTCTTTATTGTGTCTAATTGTTTTCACTGGTTAAAGGCATATTGATTGTTCTGGTTATCATTTTGATGTATCTCTTATATCTTGTACCCCATTTAGCATGTCCCCCTCTCAATAGTACATGATTAGCTTTTATCTGTTGTTATCTTATACATATACTGTTATTTGCACAGGTTTATTATGTAAGTCTCTTGTCATAGCCTTGTTGCTACTTCGTCGAGGTTAGGCTCGACACTACGAGTATATAGGGTTGATTGTACTCATACTACAATCTGTACTTCTTGTGCATATTTTGGAACCACTCCTAGCTGATCGTAAGGCTAGTAGTTTGGACATGCTTATCGTAGACTCAAGGTAGATCTGCTGGCATCCACAGACCCTAGAGTCCCTTTCTAGTTTCTCCATTTAACTATTTCTTTTCATTCAGAACAATTGTATTTCTTTAAGATTCTGTTTGCAGTAAATCTTAAAAGCTCGCGAGTTGTAACTCCAGATCCGAATTGTATCAGATGTTATGGGCATTATGTTATTCTGCATTTCAGTTTTAGTTTCTTAGCTTAATTGATTATGTTTTTGGATTTTACTAAAATTGGCTTAAAGAACACTCTAACATTGGCTTTCCTTGCAAGTGAAATGATAGGTGCCATCACGGTCCCGAAGGTTGGAACTCCGGAACGTGACGAGTTGGTATCAGAGCACTAGGTTTCCAACGTCTCAAAATTCATGAGCATGCGTATTAGAGACTGGAGACGTCTGTACTTATCTACCATAGGCTATGAAGTTTAGGAACAAATTTCATTTCTGTTCTTTTCCGTCGTGTGATTTTTTCTCTCATTGATAATTGCACTATTCTACTCTTGTTCTCTCGTAGATGGCTAGAACACGTCACGTACCACATGTCCAGCTGAGTAGCAGCCAGAGCCCCCAGTGGCAGCTCCTACGAGGGGCAGGGGTCGAGGCTGAGGCCGTGCCAGAGGCCAAGGCAGGGGCAGGGCTCGGCCCAGAGCTCGAGCACCAGCACCAGCACCAGCAGTGGTGCCTCAGGTAGAGTTTGACGAGGAGGTTCCAACCCAAACTGTTCATGTCGGGTCAGCTCAGGTTCTGGAGGGGGTTCATTGCCACCCTAGTGCTTTAGGACACTTTGGTCGACAGGGTCAGTTTCAGGGTCAGCAGTCACAGCGGCCGAGGTCCTGTTATACTTGTGGTGGTTCGAGGCACGTTGCTAGATTTTTCCCTCGTGCATCGAGCAGTTCACAACATCAGGGTTCTCGTGCCATGGTCCTAGCACTGGGTGCTTCACCGCCTGCTCAGCCAGCTAGAGGTAGGGGTCAGGAAGCCAGAGGTGGTGGTCAAGCCGTTAGAGGTGGAGGTCAGGCCGCTGATAAGTTGGTATTTTACCAACTTATCTCCTCTTGATACTTAGGATTTTGTATGATTTGTTTGAGAAACTAAGGCATTTTCTGAGGTTTATTAGCATATTTCAGGTCATATGATTTGGAGAAGATACGGAAGAAAACAAGTCAAAATGTGTTAAATTGGAAATTTTTAATTGCTGCCAATGAATACTCCATGCGATCACGGATAAAGCCATGCGGTCACATAAGTTTAGAAGAATAAATCTACGTGAACGCGGTTGGTTCTGTGCAAACGCGTAGAAGAAAGACTGGTCAGCGGCTGGTCAACAATGAAGTGCGATCGCGGACAGTAATAGGTGATCGCGAAAGTCCAGGATAGTGAGGTTGTGCGATAGCGGTTGAAGATATGCGATCGCGAAGAAGTAAAATAGTCAGCTTGGTCAAACATTCTATGCGAATGCAGGCATTTTCATGCGATCACATAGTATGTTTTCTGGGCATATTTTGGGCAGACATGGAAATTCACATCCCCTCAACTCCAAACCCATAAATACACGACCTAACTCATCTTTGGCATATCTTTTGGCTTATTTTCTGTCACTTAGACTAGAGAAGACAAGTTTGGAGGCTAGGGTTCTTGCACACACACTTGGGTCTTGAAGATTTGAAGCTTTTGGTTGAGAATTTCTTACTCATTTATGCGCATTTATTCATTTCCTTGCTTTGTATTGAATGCTTAAGTGTGTAGTATTTTTTCCAACACTTGAATCTTGTTTATGGGAATATTCATATTTAAATATCCTTGCTTTGTAATCCACACTTGAATTTAAGTGTGGATTAAATATCTTGTTGTGCTTATGTATTGAACGATTTTTATTTATTATGAAGTGAGTTTTTGTTTCTTTAATTATTCTTGTTTTTAATGTTTCCAAAGGGATTATCTAACCATAGGACTCGCCCATTAACTTCGAATTGATTTTGGGAAAGATTATTTGGGGTTGGGAAAGATTAATTAACAAGAACTTGAGGATTTAACCCTCATTTTGTAGATTCTACATAGAGATAGGATTGAACTAGTTGTAGCCATATCTGTGTGTGATTAATCTGTTAATTGTTTTAGGGATAATTCAATTAGGAAGTCTTATCAGTCTTCAGAAGAAACTAATATAGAATTATTACCCGAGGCTAATTAACATAAACTCGCTCATATTTGTTAAGTCGTGAAATGCATTGGATCGTTACTTGAGTGTAATTCTTGATGCATCCATGCTTGTAGCCATTGATCATTTTACTTGCTTTCTAGGTTAGTTTACATTTTTGTATTTAGATATAATATTTTCTCAAAATCATTCTAAGTGTTTGGCTTAGCATAATAAGTGATAATTCTCTTACACGCCTAATTGCCTACATATTGTTCTTTGTGGGATTCGACCCCGACTCATAGTTGGGTAAATTATATTGCATGCAACCGTGTCCATTTACTTTTTAGTAGTGGATTTTAACGTTATCGAAATTGGCGCCGTTGTCGGGGAACAATTTGGCGTATTTAGGTTGTTTGAGAAGTAAGTGTAAGTGCTTTGATCCAGACTTGTGAATATTTGTATAATTATTTTCTTATCTTTGTTTATCTTCTTGTTTGTTTCTTGTTTATTTTCTTAGTTTTTGAAAAATGGCATCATATAATCAAAATTGGTCGGATGATAGTTGTTCATACTTTGATAACCCATGTCCTTATTGTGGAGGATCACACTCGTGGAAAAATTATTTAAATTCTCCCGGTGGTGGATTGTGCGCACAATCACAAATCCATGAGTGGAGTATTTTTTATAAGTGTGGTCGTCAAATAATCATTGAGATTATTGTGCTTATTTTTCCTTCCCTTCCCCAATCTCCTGCTATGATGATTCTACTTTTTGTTATGACAACTATAGGGACATGAAAGTGGAAGAAATTGAGCATGGTCAAAATGGAGAGTTCAAGCTCATGTTAGAATGCCTACTTGAAGGAGGAAACAAAGGGCAAAATGTCTTGGAGGAGCTTTTGGAAAATAGCCTCCAAAATGATTTGGCGCTTAAAAGCTTGAACGTACAAATGGGAGAAATGCTTGAAGTGTTAGAGGTCCAAAAATCCTTGGAAGTGAATGATATCCAAGAACCTTCCTTAGAGACGGACGCCGAAAATCCTTCCTTGGCGCCTGATGAAAACCAAAAGGAACTCTCAAATGCTAAAAATGAGAGGATGATGCTCATGTTGGAGTCCATTCTTGAAAATGAGGAGAAGAAAAGCATGGCACTCGAGGACTTAAAACAAGCACTACATCGAAAAGATGAGACTATCCGAACTTTGGAAGATCAAATGAAATCATTGATTGAGGCCCATTATGCCTATCAATTTGAAAGTGTGGAAAGCGGTCATGAATAGTCCAACTCCGAGGAAGAAATTAAGCTTTACTTTGAAGAACCAATAATTGAACATCCTCCAACCGACTCCATGCTTGTTAGTGATGCCGAGAAAAATATGTAATTAGAGTCAACCGGTGTAATTTAAAATATAGTTGAGATTGACTCTAGTCCGGGGGAAAAAGAGGATGTCAAAATCCAAAAAGAATTGCAATTTGGAGGTTTGATGTCACATTCCAAGCATTTTTCAACGCTGAAATTGTGTGGTGATATGGGAATTGAACTACACGAGTCAATGAGGGATTTCAAGGAGGAAAGGAAAAGAACATACATCATATAATTTGAGGGAACAAGAAGGCAAAATGACATTCCTCACATGAAAGTCAAGAAATGCAAAATGAATAAATTAAAGTTTGGCTTGATCAACAACTTACCACCCCCCATCGCTCGTGGTCGCAAACTTGATTCCAAGTTAGGAGCCCAATTCATATCATCCAAGTGTCGAGAAAAGTGTAAAGTGATCAGCGTCGTGCCACGACGTTAAATGCGGCGCTTGGTGGGAGGAAACCCATCATTTTCGAAATCTTTTGCCATTTTTGAAATTTTCTTTTTTATAAGAGTTTAGTGTCCAGTTCACATCATTGGTGCACCTTATGAGGACCCACAAAATTATCTTTACTGCTTCCATGAGGTTCTGTGAAACATAGGAATAGTTGAGACCAATGGGGTCGATTTTGCTATGTTTTAGATGAGGGTTCCGCCAAGATATGGTGGATGGATTTTGTATCGACCAGACTAGATGGGTTGCTTGCTCTTAGTTGGGACTAGTCCTCTCAGATATTTCTTGAGAAATTCCTTCATGTTACATTGAGGGAGGAGTATCATTGACAGTTCGAGCGTCTCCAGCAGGGCAGTATGACTGTTACTCAGTATGAGACACATTTTATGGATTTGGCCCGTCATGCTATTCTTCTGCTTCATTCCGATAGAGGTAGAGAGAGAAAGAGAGAGAGAGAGAGATAAAGAGAGATAGGGAGAGAGAGTGAGGAGGTTTATTGATGGACTTGCTCAACCTATCAAGTTGCAGATGGCTAAGGAGACCAGGAGTGAGATTTCTTTTTAGACGACTACCAATGTTGCCAGGCGAGTTGAGATGGTTCTTACACAAGGGGGAGGTCAGGGTCTATGATGCGAGGATCTAATGCATAGTTTAATATGGAATATACCTCACATTTGAGGTGCTTTAATGATAAAAATACACTTATTATGTTCTTAATGGAGTTTATTTCATGTGTAGGTGAATTGGAGATGGAAACTGAGCTAAAGGGATGAAAATACGTCAAAAATACGCAAAAGGAGACACCCGGGCGATAGCCGGGCGTTTTCCCCATAAGGCCAGGCAGCCCCTGGCGTTAGGGGGGCGTTAGGGCCCAAACGCCAGGCCTGCCCTGGCCTTAGGGGTGCGTTAGAGCCCAAATGCCCGGTGTCACAGTTTCGGCCAAACCCGAATTTTGACGAGTTTAAGTGTTTCCTGGTCGAAATAGAAGTCTCCTACACGGTTAGGGTTCTCCCTAAACATATAAATAGACACCAAACAACACAACTTGAGGAGATTCGTAGAGGACGGAAGGATTTCGAAGGATTCAACACGAAAACACCATAGAAGTGACAAACATTGATTTCTACATCTAGTATTCATTACATTATATTTCAATCATGCAATTTATTTTAGTTTTAATCCTCAATAACATGAGTAGCTAAATTCCTTAGTCTAGGGTTTTGGTAGAACCCGTTGGGGATGAATTCATTGTGATGTTAATATATTTTTGTTGATTAGTCTCTTTTTGTTCAACTACGTTCTTGTTGTAGTTAATTGAATGGCCATCAATTAGCTGTGCCTATTTATTATGTATCTACTTGAGAGAGAGTACATATTTAGGTAGTTGATTGAACAACACCACTCCCGGAGTATAGACGAAAGTCATAACCGAGGGTTTAGAGGTTAGATTAGAGATAACGATACCTCGGGTGAAATCGAAAGTGAACTGTATTTCGATCTAGCTAGTGTAACTTGAAAGAGTGCATCTAGTAAATTATCATAATTACTTGAGAGAGATTTATGATAGGTAGAGCGTTCATGATTGAGAGAGATAGCCAATTAAACTATAAGAAATATCCAATGAAGAATTCACCAACGGGGGAAACCATAACCGTAGACCCTTTATTATCATTGTTACATTAAATTGTTAGTTAATTGCTAGTTTATTATTATTGATTGTAGAATTAGTTAAACATCACCCAATTTATATTCAAAGTCTTGAGAAACTTGATTAAGTAACAGTTTAGTATTTTATAGACTCAATTGATACGTAAAAATTCCCTGTGGGATCGACTTTGGGTGTAATACCCCGGATTATATTTGCAGCGCCCGTTTAGTCTTTCTATAAAACATAGTTGAGCGTGATCAGTCTAACAAGAGGCCTCGTTATATCGGTGGGTTTAGCAGTACCTCATATGGAGGCAGGGGTACTTTTTGTAGAGGATATCCTCCTAGGCTATTTCATTCAGCACTCCAGGTTCTATTTGGTCCGGGTTCTACTTATTCTTATGTGTCATCCTATTTTTCATCATATTTATTTGTGCCTCGTGATTCTTTGATTGCTTCTGTGTAGGTGTCCACACCTGTGGGAGATGGTATTGTTGTAGACCGCGTTCATCGCTCGTGTGTGGTCACCATTGGGAGTCTTTAGACTAGTGTAGATCTTCTACTTCTCGATGTGGTAGATTTCAGTGTTATCTTGGGTATGGATTGGCTGTCACCTTATCACGCTATATTGGATTGTCGCTAAGACAGTGACCTTCGCCTTGTCGGTGTTGCCTTTATTAGAGTGGAGAGGGACTCCTGGCCATTCTATTAGCAGGGTTATCTCTTATATGAAGGCTCGACGTATAATCGAGAAGGGGTGTATAGTTTATTTGGATTATATTCGTGATTCAAGTGCTGAGGTTCCTTCCATGGATTTAGTACAAGTTGTCGTGAGTTTCCAGAGGTGTTTCGTGTAGACCTACCGAGGATGCTACCAGATAGGGACATTGATTTCTGTTTCGATTTGGATCCCAACACTCAACCCATTTCTATTACTCCGTACCGTATGGCCACGCCAGATTTGAAACAATTAAAGGAGCAGTTGCAGGATTTGCTTGATAAGGGCTTCATTAGACCTAGTGTCTCACCCTATGGTGTGCTTGTGTTCGTGAAGAAGAAGGATAGATTGATGAGCATGTGCATAGATTATCGGCAGTTGAACAAAGTCATCATCAAGAACAAGTATCCATTGGCGAGGATTGATGACTTATTTGATCAACTTTAGAGTGCCAAAGTATTTTTGAAGATTGATTTGAGGTCTGGCTACAATCAGTTGAGGAGTAGGGAATCCAATGTCCCTAAGATAGCTTTTCGGACTCAGTACGGGCATTATGAGTTTCTAGTGATGTCCTTTGGGTTAACAAATGCTCCAACAACATTTATGGATTTGATGAACCGAGTGTTCAAGCCTTATTTAGACTTCTTTGTGATTTTGTTTATTGATGATATCTTGATCTACTCCCGCAATCGATAGGAGCACGAGTAGCATCTTCGGATTGTACTTCAGACTTTGAGAGACAGCCAGTTATATGCGAAGTTTTCAAAGTGTGAGTTTTGGTTAGATTCAGTCGCTTTCTTGGGACACGTTGTATCAGCAGAGGGCCTTTAAGTGGACCATAAGAAGATTGATACATTTCAGAACTAACCTAGACCTACTTCAGCCACGGAGATCTGGACTTTCTTCGGTTTGGCGGTCTATTACCGTCGATTTATGGAGGGGTTCTCATCCATAGCAGCCCTATTGACCAGGTTGACCCAGAAGGGTGCCCCATTCAGATGGTCAGACGAGTGTGAGGTTATCTTTCAGAAGCTCAAGACTGCGTTGGCTACGGCGTTAGTGTTGGTGGTGCCCACAGGTTCAAGATCTGATACGGTTTATTGTGATGCATCCCGTGCTAGGCTCGGTGCAGTATTGATACAGGATGGCAGGGTTATTGCATATGCGTTGCAGCAGTTGAAGGTTCATGAGAAGAATTACCCTGTCCATGACTTAGAGTTGGCAACTATTGTTCATGCGCTGAGACTTGGAGGAACTATCTTTACGGCGTGTCATGTGAGGATTTCACGGATCATCGGAGCCAACAATATTTGCTCAAGCAAAAGGATCTCAATTTGAGATAGAGGAGGTGGTTGGAGCTATTGAAAGACTTTGATATCACCATCTTGTATCATCCCAGGAAGGCCAATGTGGTGGCCAACTCCTTGAGTAGGAAGGCAGCGAGTATGGGCAACCTTGCGCACATTCCAGTCAGTGAGAGACCGCTTGCATAAAATGTTCAGAAATTAGCCAATCAGTTCATGAGGTTGGATATTTCGGAGCCCAGCCGTGTACTAGCTTGTA
Source organism: Nicotiana paniculata (assembly GCA_005239505.1). Lineage (NCBI taxonomy): Eukaryota > Viridiplantae > Streptophyta > Magnoliopsida > Solanales > Solanaceae > Nicotiana > Nicotiana paniculata. Next base: position 67,872 of record ML318684.1, read on the forward strand.
TAGTCGCTTGGTCTTCCTTGTTTGAACGCTTCAGGGAGCGGCAGTATGACAACCCTTATTTGTTGGTCCTTAGGGAGAAAGTGTGCACGGTGGTGCCAAGTAGGTTACTACTGGAGATGACGGAGTTTTGAGAATGCAGGGTCGTGTTTGTGTGCTTAATGTGGATTGACTTTGTGAGTTGATTCTTGAGGAGGCCCACAGTTGTCGGTATTCTATTCATACGGGTGTCGACAAGATGTATCAGGACTTGTGGCAACATTATTAGTGGAGGAGAATGAAGAAAGACATAGTTACATATGTAGCTCGGTGTCTAAATTATCAGCAGGTGAAGTGTGAGCATCCGAGACCTGGTGGTTTACTTCAGAAGTTAGAGATTCTTTAGTAGAAGTGGGAGTGTATCACTATGGATTTCGTTGTTGGACTCCCACAGACTCAGAGGAAGTTCTTTGCAGTTTGGGTCATTGTGGATAGGCTGACAAAGTTAGTGCACTTCATTCCTGTGGCAGTTACCTAATCTTCAGAGCGGTTAGCTGAGATCTACATTTGCGAGATTGTTCGTCTTCACGATGTGCCCGTTTCTATCATTTTTATATCGGTAGACAGTTCACCTAGCACTTTTCAAGAGCGGTATAGCGTGAGTTGGGCACGCAGGTGGAGCTGAGCACAACATTTCATCCTCAGATGGACGGACAGTCCGAGCGCACTATTTAGATATTGGAGGATATTCTATGCGCTTGTGTTATAGACTTCAGAGGTTCTTGGGATCAGTTCTTGCCATTGGCGGTGTTTGCCTACAATAACAACGACCAATCGAGCATTCAGATGGCTTCCTATGAGACATTATACGGTAGGTGGTGCCGATCGCTAGTTGGATGGATTGACCGGGGGAGGCTCGGTTGCTAGGTACGGATTTGGTTCAGGATGCCTTGGATAAGGTCAATATTATTCAGGATCGACTTTGCACAAGTTAGTCCAGGAAGAAGAGTTATGCCGATCACAGAGTTCGTGATGTTGCATTCATGGTCGGAGAGAGTGTTTCTTCGGGTATCGCCCATTAAATGTGTGATGAGATTTGGAAAGAAGGGCAAGTTGAGCCCTAGGTATATCAGGCCTTTAGAGATTCTTGAGAGAGTAGGAGAGGTGGCTTATAGGCTTGCGTTGCCACTAGGTTTATCAATAGTTCATCCGGTGTTCAATGTGTCCATGCTCCGGAAGTATCACGCCGATCCGTCCCATGTGTTAGATTTCAGCTCTTTCCAGTTAGACAGGGATTTGACTTACGAGGAGGATCCGGTGGCTATTCTAGCCCGACAGGTTCCTTAGTTGAGGTTGAAGAGTTATCCTTCAGTCAGAGTGCAGTGGAGAGGTCAGCCCGTCGAGGTAGCCACCTGGGAGTCCGAGTCAGACATGCGCAGTAGATATCCCCATCTTTTCACCAACTCATGTACTTTTCTATGTCCGTTCAAGGACGAACAGTTGTTTTAGAGGTAGAGAATGTGATGACTCGATAGGTCATCTTATGTATTAGAACTTAATTCTGCGATTTGAAACCTTAAATACAACATTTTAGTCTTCATCAATTTACGTGCGTAGTCTAGGCATTTTTTCAAAAATCTTTTATGTTAAAGATTGAGAAAACATGAAAATTTACCTTAAAATTTAGCCCGAGTTATCGCACTTTGTTGAAATTTCGTAAGTTAAAGGCTTAATGACTTTTAAATTGTTGACCAATGTTTGACTTCTTGGATATCGGGTCAATATTTTAGTTTCGGAACCCGGTATAGGTCCAATACTATATTTATGAATTATCTGTCAAATTTGGTGAGAAACCGAGTTGGTTTGACATGATTCGGACGTCCGGTTGTTAAAATAGAAGTTTCAAAGTTTTCTTGAAACTTTGATTTGGTATTGAATTCATAGTTCTAGGTGTTATTTTTGCGATTTGGTCGCGTGAGCAAGTTTTTATGATTTTTTAGACTGAGTGCATGTTTGGTTTTGAGCCCCGAGGTCTCGGGTGAGCTATAGATAGGCAACAGAGTGAAATGGAATTAGAAAACATAGCTGATGCATTTTTGTTTTTTCAATCACTAGGATTTTAGAAGGTGTTCGCAATTGCGACCTCTTTCTCGCAATTGCGAACATGGTGTCGCAATTGCAACATATGCAACTGAGTAAAACTTGAGTTAGACGGGATTTTTCTCATTCTTCAATTTTCAAAACAAGAAAACCCTAGAGGAGATTTTGTCAAGCACTCTTCTTCCCCAAATCATTGGTAAGTGATCCTAAACTAGTTTCTTTCAATAATCACTACATTTCCTAAGATTTCAACCTAAGATCTTGTGCTTTCACGGTGGAAATTGGGGGTTTTGGGTAGAATTAGGGATATTTGTAAAATGCGAATTTAGACCTCAAATTGAGGTCAGATTTCAAACCAAATTATATACATGGCGTTGACTTTTGTTAACTTTTCCAATAATTAGCTAAATTGAATCCTTTGCAATCATGGGTAGTTCCTAAGACTTAATTTGAATCGTTTGGTTGGTAATTTTCTATATTCTATTGGTTCAGAGTCTTGTTTGAAAGGCAAAGTTTTGATTGAGCTTTGAGTGGACAATTGGAGCGAGGTAAGTGTCGTGGTTAACCTTGACTTGAGAGATTAAGACTTATTTGTCTATTTGCTAAATGTTTAGATGTTGGGTACAACGTATATGTGAGGTGATGAGTGCTTATGCATTGTTGTCGGGTTAAAGCATGTGGGTGGGACTTGTTCCTTGTAATTATTTCTTACTTTGATCATGTTATCCATGCTTAGATTAGTTATTTTTTCAATTGATCGTTCTTATCATATTTATGGGTTTTTGTGGTAATTGAGTATTGATTCCAAAATTGAGATTGGTATTGTAGAACCATTGTTGAAGTAAGGCTTGTTTTTGTTGATCCTATCTCCCTGTTATTACTTGTTCATTGTTTTGTGGTAAGGTAGAGTGTTAAAGCACAAAGGGTTATGCCGTTCCATATTGTGAGTGCTAATGCACGAAGGGTGATGTCGTGCCATTTTGTGAGTGTTAATGCACGAAGGGTTATGTCGTTCCATGTTATGAGAGTTAATTCAAGAGGGGAGATGCCGTGCCGTATCTAATGTTTTATATTGAGAGTGAGAGTAAACGCACGAAGGGTGATGTCGTACAATGTCATTGTTTCATTGTGAGGTTGAGAGTAAAAGCATGAAGGGTGATGCCGTGCAATTTTCCTTATTGTGTCTAATTGTTTTCACTGGTTAAAGGCATATTGATTGTTCTGGTTATTATTTCGTCGTATCTCTTATATCTTCTACCCCTTTAGCTAGGGGTGGACATTCGGTATTTCGGTTCGGTATTCGGTTTATCAATTGTGTATACCAAATACCATACAAAAGTATTTCGATACGATTTGTTTTTTTATTATTTTGGTTCGGTACGATTTCGATTTAATATTCGCTAAATAAACAACACTAACGAGTGACAATTCTCCTATGTTCAATACCCTGTTATCTAACTGTTCAGCCAAGAAATACATATACATTGAAATTGAAGAACAGAATGAAATTGAACTAACAGAACAACAAAATGGTGTTGTCTAACTGTTAAGAAAGAAGTGGAAAGAACCAAATACACATGAAAATTGAAATGATGAAATAGAACATAATGGCTTAATGCACTGTAGGCTGTAGCATCATGTCGCTACATTCTTCAGTTCTTGTGGCTTAATGCCTTAATGGATTAATCCACCAATCAAAAAAATGCGACAATAGCCAACCAAATTAAAAACAGTAGCAGCAGAATTAACAGTAGCAGAATTAGTGTTTTAACAGTAGTCGCAGTGCAACAAAAACAACAGAATTAATAGTAGCAGCAAACTCTAATTCTTAAATACGGATTTCAGGAAGACGCTCAAGACAATTTCTAATATGCTTCCTTAAAGAACATGTGTCTTCCCTCCCTGGATGAGCATTATAGACTCGACCACAATGGTTGCACTCTACTTCTCAATTCTCTGAGTTTCTCAGTAAGGACGTTAGGTTTATCAATTCTCATTTCTCAGTAAGGAACTAAGGATGTTAGGGTAAACTAGGGTATGGGTAAGAAACTGAAAGACTTGGGGTTATTGGATTATTCATTATTGGGTTGGGCTTATAAAAATTAAAATTTTAAGATTTTGGGTCGCCACTTGGGCTAGGGTGCTGGGCAGTCCTACTCCTACATGATTTTCAAAAATTCGGTATTTCAGTGTACCGAATTGTAAAAATCCTAATACCGAGGACCTACTGTTATACCGAAATACCGAAAATTTAGTACTGAATTAAATCGAAATACCGAAAAACCAAAATTGAAATACCGAATTAATAATTCGGTCTGGTTCAAAATTCAGTTTTTCGGATTTTATGCCCACCCCTACCTTTAGCATGTTGCCCTCCCAGTAGTACACGATTAGCTTTTATCTGTTGTTGTCTTGTACATATACTGTTATTTGCACATGTTTATTATGTAAGTGTCTTGTCATAGCCTCGTCACTACTTCGTCCAGGTTAGGCTCGACACTTACGAGTACTTGGGGTCGGTTGTACTCATACTACATTTTGTACTTCTTGTGCATATTTTGGTATCAGTCCTAGCTGATCGTGAGGCTAGCAGTTTGTAGTTGCTTAGCAGTTCTGCATTTCAATTTTAACTTCTATTTAGCTTAGTTGATTCTGTTATTGAATTTGACTAAAATTGGCTTAAAGAACCCTCTAACGTTGCCTTGCCTAGCAAATGAAATGTTAGGCTCCGTCACGGTCCCGAAGGTATGAATCCCGGGGTGTGACATATATTTAATTTTCATTTCTCTTGAATGAAGAAAAATATATTTACCATAATTGATTTTACCTTTTAAAAAGAATATAATTCTTTCATATTTGGCTTGTCCTTTTTCTTGGTGAAAAATATCTTGGACCTTTATAAATTGAGGATTCTTCTTTCTTATTTAGTAGCCTCCAAATGTTGTTGTAAGGCATTTTAGAGTTTTGTCTGGGGGGGGGGGAATTTAGGGGCAAGTGTTAGCATGCGTTTGTTTGTGCCTCTTTGTGGGGTTGTTCTCTTAGTATTTTGTACTCTCTTTTATATAGTAGATTGTTCATCTTTGCCTATAAACGTAGGTCAATTGACTGAACGACGTTAAATATTTCTCTCTTTTGATATATATTTCTTTTGTGTTGTTTGATTTATCGTCTTTCAAGGTCTGTTTACTAGCTTCCGTATTTTCACCTGATTATTTAGATCTTAACAAGTGGTATCAGAGGTTGTAGTAATATTGATTGGTCATATTTCTATTTGAATGATGCAGGCAAATATGAGCAATATGGTATGTTTAAATGGAAGTAATTATCACCTTTGGAAAGGAAAACAAAAGATCTTCTATTTGTCAAGAAAATACATATACCCGTGTTGGCTTCCAACAAGCCTGAATCTCTGTCTTATGAGAGATAAGAATTTGATCACTTATAGGTTTGTGGTTATACTAGACAATATGTTGAAGATAATATTCAAAATCATATTGTAAATGAGACACATGCTAGAAGTTTGTGGGAAAAGCTCGAGACATTTTATGCTTCAAAGACTGAAAATAATAAGTTGTTCATGTTGACAAAATTGATGAATATTCGATACAAAGAGGGTGGTCTAATTTTAGATCATATAAATAATTTTCAGAGTGTCATTGTCTAGCTGTCTAGAACAAGTGTAAGAGTTGATGAAGAAATACATAGACTCTGGTTGTTGAATACGTTGTTTGACTCTTGGGAAGCTTCGGGTTTCATTGACTAATTTTGCTCCCAGTGGTGTTGTAATTATGGACCGTGCTAAGAGGGATGTATTAAATGAAGAGATGAGGAGAAGATCTCAAGCTTCATCTTCTTCAGCTTCACACTCTGATGTTTTGGTTACTAAAGACAAGGGGAGGAGTAACTTCAGAAGTTAGAATGACAGAGGTAAAATGTGACTACCTGATAGGTCTTTTTCAGCACTACCCCTTATCTACGTGTTCCAAGACCTCCCATAGCTTTGTTTGATATTTCTTGATTTATGTGCATGGTACGTGCTTTTTTTCGAAAAGTTTTTACGTAAAAACTTGAAGAAAATGTGATTTTACCTTTAAAAATAACTTGAGCTCACTATAGTTAATATTTTGGGTAAACGACCCTGGATTAGGGTTTTGATGACTCTGATATATTCATATCACAATTTTTGACTTGGGCGTATGTGTGAAATTAAATTCGAATCTCCCTATGTTGATTTAACTTGTTTTGCCGAAGTTAGCAACTTAAATGTTTGAAAATTTTCTAAGTTTGACTGTAGGTTGACTTTATGGCGATCAGGTTCAGATTTTGGTTTTGGAACCATGTATAGGTCCGTTTTACTATTTCAAACATGTTTGCAAAATTTTGTGCTATTCGGAGTTTGTTTGATAGAATTCAGATGTTTGGTTGTGATTTTAGAGGTTATTGAGTTTCCTTTTGAATTTCATGCGTTTTGATATTCAATTCATGGTTCTAGATGTTATTTTGGTACTTTGATCATGCGATCGAACTCGTATGATGTTATTACACTTATGTGCATGTTTGGTTTAGATATCGAGGGGTTCAGGTGAGTTTCATATAGGTTTTAGTTCATTTTTAACTTGTGCAACAACTGTTTATGGTGTGTAGTGTATTGTGTTTCATATCATGAAGCTTCTCTCGCGATCGTGTAGGGGAATTTCGAGGCTGGGGTTGGTTGGTCATCACGAACACAGAGAGCGGGTCGCGAACGCGAATGTCACGATCCCAAAACTACCCGGCCGTGATGGCACCTATCGCAATACTAGGACAACCAATATTTATACTTAAGACATTAAATAATCTTTAGTTCTAATCATCACTAACACGATATCTCATTAACAAGTCGTTTAAGCATTTTTAAAAACAAAAGATGATGAATCAAATATCTAAACACAACCCAAAATCCCAGAGTCACTAGGTCACGAGCACCTAAAGAAAATGAATAAGCCTGACAATATTTCTAATACAAATAAGTCTAGGGAAATGCAACTAATACATCAGTAAGAAGGAGAGAGCAGGGTTACGCGTGTAGCTACCTTGCAAAATCTCCGAGAGTCCCTGGACAGATAATCAGCTCACTCCGCCCTAGCACCTGGATCTGCACACAAGGTGCAGGGAGTAATGTGAGTACGACAACTCAGTAGTAATGAGATTAAATAAAGTCCGAGAAACGAAACACATAAATAGAAATCATAAATAAATAGCAGTTACAGTTCCTCTTTCAAAACCGTAGGTACGACAATTCATAATGCTTAAAAACTTATTTCAGTTAAAATCCCTTGAAAGTTGTACTTTTCAACGGTTTCCATAAAAATTCAAGAAGAATTTAGTGTAAAAATGCCAGAAATCATCAATAGCCTCTCGGGCCAAAACATATTTCATGAAAAGCCCCTTGGGCGAACATCACTCGGAAACAGTCACTCAGCATGCCTCACAGTCACTCAGAATCAGCTCCTCGGGCAACCTCACAGTCACGCATACTAACCAATCACTCGACATTCGGCACTCAGCACTCGCACTTAGTAGGTACCTGTGCTCACTGGGGGTGTATTGACTCCGTAGGGGCTCCTTCCGCCCTAGTGCTATAACAAGCCATCTCATGGCATAATTACTCAGGCTCTCGGCCTCTCACATATCATAACAGTGTAACATGTTGGAGCGCGCAGCCCGATCCCATAATATCCTCACAACATAGGCCCTCTGCCTCAGTCAGTCGGAAACCTCTCAAAAAGCCACTCGGGCAATCAATACAAATAGGGAACTCGCCCCAAAAAATCTTTAGTACGCATCAAAATGGAGTAATGAAACTCAATTAAACAGTAATCAGGTAAAATCATGACTGAATGCAACTTTCAAATCAAAACGATGAGGAAATAGTGTTAAAAATTTCCTAAGGGGTCCAAACACTTGGCACGAGGCCCAAATACGGCATTCAGCCCAAAACATAGTAATATTCCTTAAAACATAAAATATCATATGATTAGAAATAAAGTACGCAACTTATTAGTTACTACAGGACGTACCAAGTCACAATCCCCAACGGTACACGCCACACGTTCGTCATCTAGCATGTGCGCCACTCCAAAATAGCGATACAATGCAATGTCCGGGGTTTCATACCCTCAAGACAAGATTTACAATCATTATTTACCTCAAACCCGATTAAAATCTACTCCGTGATGCCCTTGTCGCTCGACTAGGTCTCAAATCGCCTCGAATATATTCGAAAACAGATTCGTATAATCAAAATATGCCAAAGGAACAAAGTCCACCCGAAAATAACCAATTTACATCATAATCTCGAAATTGACCAAACCCGACCCCCAGGCCCACGTCTCGGATTCCAATAAAAATCACAAAACAAGAATCTTTACACTCTCCCGAGTTCATACATACCAAATACATCAAATTTGGACACCAAATGGCCCCCCAAATTCCCAATTTAAACTCTCCAATTTCAAGCCCTAGTCTCCAAATTTTCCACTAAAACATGATTAAACAATGTAGTCTCCATAAACACAAGATATAAAGACCAAGTAGCTTACCTCACTGAAAACACTTAAATTCCCCTTCAAATTACAGCTCAAAGCTCCAAAATCCGTCAACAATGGAGGAAAAATGACCAAATTTCGTGAAAGCATCTATTTATAGGTCCTGCCCAGCGATTGCCGCATCTGCGGCCTTTTCCTCGCACATGCGGACTCACACCTGTGATCCCAGGTGCGCAGTTGCATTGTTTCATTAACTTTACCTTTTCCGCACCTGCGCCCATACAGCCGCACCTACGGGCTCGCAGGTGCGGTAACATTTCCACATCTGCGATGAATCTTAACCATCCCAAATTTCGCACCTGCGACAACCAAACCGCACATGCGGCCACCCATCCGAATCTGCAAAAATCACAGAGCAGACTCACATTAGCAAACTCAAATTCCAAAAATCTCATCCGTCAACCATCCAAACTCATCCCGAGGCTCTCGGGACCTTAACCATTGGCACCCACAAGTCATATATGATCACCCGAACTTAGTCGAACCCTCGGAACACCCGAAACAATATCAAAACACCAAATAAATCCATAATTCAAGCCTAAGGATTTCTAAGCTTCCGAAATTCGCCAACGATGCCGAAACCACTCAAACCATGTCCGAATAACTTGAAGTTTTGTACACACATCCCAAATGACAATACGAACCTATCCGAACTTCCGGAATTCCATTTCGACCTTAGTTAATTTTCCACTGCCGATCGGAAATCGTCAAAAATCCAATTTCGCCAATTCAAGCCGAAATCTACTCCGGACCTCCGAATGACATTCCGAACAAATCCCTAAGTCCCAAATCACCTAAAAAGGTATCCGAGCCGCAAAAACCACCTTCCGAGATCATTTACCTATAATTCAACTTCCGATTCACTTTTCCAACTAAATCACCAACTTGAGAGACTAAGTATCTCATTTCTCTCCACAACCACTCCGGACCCGAATGAATCAACCCAACGCAACATAAAAGAGCTGAACCATACAAGAATGAAGCAGAAATTGGGGAGACGGGGCTAAACTCTCAGAACAACATGCCGGGTCGTTACATCCTCCCTATCTTAAACAAAATTTCATCCTCAAACGGGTCTAGAAACATACCTGGAGTCTCAAATAGGTGGGGATATCTTCTCCGCATCTGCCGCTCAGTCTCCAAGGTGGCCTCTTCCACCGGCTGCCCTCTCCACTGCACCTTCACTAAAGCTATATCCTTAGATCTCAACCTTATGACCTGAGGACCCAAAATAGTTATTGGCTCCACCTCATAAGACATATCACCCTCTAGGTGAGCCGAGCTGAAGTCCGAAACATGAGACGGGTCACCAATATACTTCCGAAGCATGGAAACATGAAATACGGGATGCACACTCGACAAGATAGGTGGCTAAGGAAAGTCTATAAGCCACATCCCCAACCCTTTGAAGCACCTCAAAAGGCCTAATGAACCGGGGACTCAACTTTCCCCTCTTCCCAAACCGCATAACACCCTTCATGGGTGAGACCTTCAGCAGGACCTTCTCCCCAGCCATGAAAGATACATCCCGGACCTTCCGATCCGCATAACTCTTCTGCCTCGACTGCGCCGTGCGAAGCCGCTCCTGGGTCAACTTCACCTTATCTAAAGCATCTTGTATCAAATCCGTACCTAAGAGCCTAGCTTCACCCGTCTCAGACCAACCAACCGGAGATCTACACCTCCTCCCCTACAAAGCCTCATATGGAGCCATATGACTACTCGATTGATAACTATTATTATATGCAAACTACGCGAGTGGAAGAAACTGGTCCCATGAACCGCCAAAGTCAATAACACAAGCACGCAACATGTCCTCTAGTATCTGAATAGTACGCCCGGACTACCTGTCCGTCTGAGGATGAAAAGATGTGTTGAACACAACCTGAGTACCCAACTCTCTCTACACGGACCTCCTAAACTTCGATGTGAACTGGGTACCTCTATCAGAAATGATGGAAACATGAACACCTTGTAATCGAACAATCCCCCGGATATAAATGTCAGCTAACCGCTCCGAAGAATTAGTAGCACCAATAGGAATGAAGTGAGCGGACTTGGTCAGCCAATCCACAATAACCCATATAGCATCGAACCTCCTTGAAGTCCATGGGATCCCGACTACAAAGTCCATGGTGATATGCTCCCACTTCCACTCAGGAATAAGAAACCTCTGATGCAATCCACTGGGTCTCTGGTGCTCATACTTGACCTGATGGCAGTTGAGACACCGAGCTACAAATACAATAATATCCTTTTTCATCCGCCTCCACCAATAAAACTGCCTCAGATCCTGATACATCTTCGCGACACCCGGATTGATGGAATACTGCGAGCTGTGGGCCTCCTCAAGAATCAACTCCCGAAGCCCATCTACATTAGGCATAGATATCTGACCCTACATCCTCATAACACCATCATCACCAATAACTACATCCCTGGCATCACCTCACCGACTCTATCCTGAAGAACGAGCAAGTGTAGGTCATCATACTGGCGCTTAAAAAGAAGACCTGGAGGCTACACAAGCCAATACCCGGCGGGGCTCCGATAGATCCAACCTCACAAACTAGCTCGCTAAGGCCTGAACATCAAGTGAGAATGGTCTCTGTGCTGTTAGAAGATATGCTAGACTCCCTAAACTCTCTGCTCTGCGACTCTAGGCATCTGCCACTACATTGGCCTTCCCAGGATGGTATAGAATAGTGATATCATAGTCCTTGAGAAGCTCCAACCATCTTCTCTGACACAAATTCAAATCCTTCTACTTAAACAAATGCTGCATGCTACGGTGATCAGTAAAAACCTCACAATGAACCCCATACAGATAATGCCGCCAAATCTTCAAGGCGTGAACAATGGCTGCTAACTCGAGATTATGCACCGGATAATTCTTCTCATGAGTCTTCAACTGGCGCGAGGCGTAGGCAATCACCCTACCCTCATACATCAAAACACAACCAATGCCTATCCTCAAGGCATCACAATATATAGTATAAGGACCTGAAGCTCATGGTAATACTAACACTAGAACTGAGGTCAAAGCTGTCTTGAGCTTCTGGAAGCTCTCCTCACACTCCTCCGACCACCTGAACAGAGCACCCTTCTGAGTCAATTTGGTCAAGGTTGAAGCAATAGAAGAAAACCCCTCCACAAAGCGACGGTAATATCCCGCCAAACCAAGGAAGCTCCTAATCTCTGTGGCTGAGGACGGTCTGGGCCAACTCTGCACCGCTTATATCTTCTTCGGATCAACCTGGATACCCTCACTGGACACCACGCGTCCCAAGAAAGCTATTGAGCCAAGCCAAAACTCACACTTGGAGAAGTTCTCATAAAGCTTCTCCTCCCTCAATCTCTACAATACGACCCTCAAATGCTGAGCATGCTTCTCCAGGCTACGAGAATACACCAGGATGTCATCAATGAACACAATAACAAAGGAATCCAAATATGGCTGGAATACATTGTTCATCAGATGCATGAACGCTGCTGGGGCATTAGTCAGCCCAAAAGACATCACCAAAAACTCATAATGGCCATAACGGGTTCTGAAAGCCGTTTTGGAAATATCTGAATCCTGAATCTTTAGCTGATGGTACCCGGATCTCAAATCAATCTGAAAGAACACCCTAGCTCCTTGAAGTTGGTCAAACAAATCATCAATGCGAGACAATGGATACTTATTCTTGACTGTAACCTTGTTCAGCTGCATGTAGTCAATACACACTCTCATGGAACCATCCTTCTTCTTCACAAACAACACTGGTGCACCCCAAGGTGACACACTAGGCCGAATGAACCCCTTATCTAGGAGTTCCTGAAACTGCTCCTTCAATTCCTTTAACTCCGCTAGTGCCATATGATATGGTGGAATAGAAATAGGTTGAGTGCCCGGCACCAGCTCAATGCCAAAATCAATATCCCTTTTGGTCCGCATGGCTGACAAATCCGTAGGAAACACGTCAATCATGGACTATAGGAACAAAATCGATAGTGGGAGTCTTAGCACTGACATCCCTCGAAAAATCCAAAAATACAAACATCCATTCTCTATCATACGCTGAGCCTTCAGGTATGAAATCACCCTACTAGGCACATAATCAATGGAACCTCTCCACTCGACTCTCGGACATCCCGGCATCGCTAAGGTCATGGTCTTAGCGTGACAATCTAGAACAACATGACACGGAGATAGCCAATCCATGCCCAATATCACATCAAAGTCAACCATGCTAAGCAATAACAGATCCACTCGGGTCTCTAGACCCCCAATAGATATCACACACGACAAATACACTCGGTCCACAATAATAGTATCGCCCACCGGAGTCGACACATGAACAGATGTAACTAAGGACTCTCGGGGCATATCCAGAAAATGAGAAAAATATGATGAAATATAGGAATACGTGGAACCAGGATCAAATAAGACCAAAGCATCTCAGTGAAAAACTAAAACCATACCTGTAATCACTGCATTTGAGGCCATAGCATCTGGCCTGGCTGGACGTGCATAAAAATGGGCCTGACCTCCACCTGATCGACCTCCTCCTCTAGGGCGGCCTTTGGCTGCCTGACCCCCAGCCCTAGCTGGCTGGGCGTGTGGTAAAGTAACTGGGGCTGAAGTCGAGGGCTGGACCCTCTGCTGAGGCGGGCCACCATGACGACGAGGACACTGCCTCCACACGTGTCCAAACTCTCCACACTCGAAACTACTCCCATGTGCTGGAGATGGGGACTGAAGGGAACCCCTAGCACCAGGATAACCTCTGGAAGAATCGTACATAGATAAGTCCTGAACCGATGGTGCTCGAGAAGAACTCTGGGCTGGAAGAGCACTGAATGATGGGTGCCCTTGATGAGAATTATGAGGACCACGACCAGAGGATCCACCACGATAACCTGAGCAGCCTGGCAGAGCCTGCATGAATGGACGACCTTTGCCGTCCTGGAACTGTCCCCCTAAAGGAACACCACCAAAACTACCAGATCATCGAGGCCATTTGGCCTCCCCCTCATCTCGCTTCTGGCGACGAACCGACTCAATCTCTCGAGTAATATCAAAAACCTGCTCAAAAGTAGCACCTGATACCCTCTCTCTGGTCATAAGAATACGAAGCTAGTATGTGAGGCCATCCACGAACCTCTTGATCCTATCTCTCTCTATAGGGACCAACCAAATAGCATGACGGGCAAGCTCAGAAAACCTCATCTCGTACTGCGACACTGTCATGTCACCCTGACGCAGTTGTTCAAAATGCTTGCGTAGCTCCACTCTACGGGACTGTGGAACATACTTCTTTAAGAAGAGAGTGGAAAATTGCTGCCAAGTAAAGGGCGCTGCACCAACGGGCCTATGCCTCTCATAAGCCTTCCACCAAGTAAATGCTGCTGCTGAGAACTAGAAGGTAGTAAACGAGACCCCACTGGTTTCCAATATCCCTGTTGTACGAAGCATCCTCCGACACTTGTCTATGAAACCTTGGGCATCCTCGCCACCAGCACCACTAAAAGTTGGAGTCCTTGTCTACCAAACTTCTCCAACCTACGCTGCTCGTCGTCAGCCATAGCTGGAACCACACAATCCAGGACTGGTGCAATAGGCTGGGCTGGAACTGCCCCCGATGTCTGAAGTCCCTGAATAACCTGCTCAGGTAAACGGGCAGCTGGAGTCTGAGTTCCTCCCCCGGCCTGAGAAGTAGCGGCTGAAGTAGAAATCGCAACCGCCTGAGCAAGACTGGTGCATGCGGTAAGAATCTGGGCCAAGGTCTCCCGAAGACCCGGAATAACAATAGGCACAGCTGGTGCCTGCGCTGGTCCCTCTGGAAAATCTGTGGCTGGGACCTGATCTAGAATGACAGGCGGGTCTATGGGTATCTCCCCAGCAGCTGCGCGGGCTGCACCTCTACCCCTACCACGGCCTCGACCGTGGCCTCGACCCTTTATGGTTCCCATTGGTGGCTGATCGCCCTGTCCGATAGTACGTGTTCTCACCATCTGTGAGAGAATGAAACTATAGAAGTTTAGTTGCCAAAATCAATAGATTCGCAAGACAATAATTCAAGAAATGTTATATTTTTCCTAATGTTTATGCAGCCTCTCGAAGATAAGTACAGACGTCTCCGTATCGATCGGCAAGACTCTATTGAACCTGCTCATGACCGTTGAGTCCTATGTAACCTAGGCTCTGATACCAACTTGTCTCGACCCCAAAACTACCCAGCCGTGATGGCGCCTATCGCAATACTAGGCCAGCCAATATTTATACTTAAGACATAAAATAATCTTTAGTTCGAATCCTCACTAATACGATATCTCATTAACAAGTCGTTTAAGCATTTTTAAAAACAAAAGATGATGAATCAAATATCTAAACACAGCCCAAAAATCCAAGAGTCACTGGTTCACGAGCATCTAAAGAAAATACATAAGTGTGACAATATCTCTAATACAAATAAGTATAGGGAAATGTAACTACTATAGTAGTACGAAGGAGAGAGCAAGGCTGAGGACGCGTGCAGCTACCTTGCAAAATCTCCGAGAGTCCCTGGACAGATAATCAGCTCACTCCGCCCTAGCACCTGGATCTGCACACAAGGTGCAGGGAGTAATGTGAGTATGCCAACTCAGTAGTAATGAGAGTAAATAATTTCTGAGAAAATACAAAACACATAAATGCAAATCATAAATCTACAACAGTTACAATTCGTCTTTCAAAATTGTAGGTACGACAATTCATAATGCTTAAAAACTGATTTCAGTAAAAATCCCTTGAAATTTGTACTTATCAATGGTTTCCATAGAAATTCAAGAAGAATTTAGTGTAAAAATGCCAGAAATCATCAATACCCTCTCGGGCCAAAATATATTTCATAAATTGCCCCTTGGGCGTAACACACTCGGAAACAGTCACTCAGCATGCCTCACAATCACTCAGAATCAGCCCCTCGGGCAACCTCACAGTCACGCATGCCTTCAAATCACTCGACACTCGGCACTCGGCACTCGCACTCAGTAGGTACCTACACTCACTAGGGTGTACAGACTCCGGAGGGGCTCCTTCAGCCCAAGTTTTATAACAAGCCATCTAGTGGCATAATCACTCAGGCTCTCGGCCTCTCATATATCATAATAGTGTAACATGCTGTGGCGCGCAACCCGATCCCATAATATCCTCACAACATTGGCCCTTGGCCTCACTCAGTCATAAACCTCTCAAAAATCCACTCGGGAAACCAATAAAAATAGGGAACTCGTCCCAAAACATCTTTAGTACGCATCATAATGGAGTAATGAAACTCAATTAAATAGTAATCAGGTAAAATCATGAGTGAGTGCAACTTTCAAATCAAAGGAAACAGTGGTAAAAAGCCCCTAAGGGGTCCAAACATTTGGCATGAGGTCCAAATACATCATGAGGCCCAAAACATATTAATATTCCTTAAAACATAAAATATCATATGATTAGGAATCAAGTATGAAACTTATTAGTTGCTACGGGACGGACCAAGTCACAATCCCCAACGGTATGTGCCACACGCTCGTCATCTATCATGTGTCACACTCCAAAATAGTGATACAACGCGAAGTCCAGGTTTCATACCCTCAGGACAAGATTTACAATCATTACTTACCTCAAACCGGATGAAAATCTACTCCGCGATGCCCATGCCGCTCAACTCGGCCTCAAATCACCTCGAATCTATTCAAAAATAGATTCATATCATCAAAATATGCCAAAGGAACAAAGCCCACTCAAAAATAACCAATTTACATCCAAAATCCCAAAATTGGCCAAACCCGACCCCTCGGTCCACATCTCGGATTCCAATAAAAAACAGAATCCTTACACTCTCCCGTGTTCATACATACCAAACACATCAAAATCAGACCCCAAATGGCCCCTCATATCCCTAAGTAGCTTACCTCACTGAAAACACTTAAATTCCCCCTTGAAATCACAACTCAAAGCTCCAAAATCCGTCAACAATGGAGAAAAAATGACCAAATTTTGTGAAGGCATCTATTTATAAGTTCTGCCCAGCGATTGTCGCATTTGCGGCCTTTTCCTCGCACCTGTGGACTTGCACCTGCAGTCCCAGGTGCGCACCTGCATTTTTCATTAACTTTACCTTTTCCGCACCTGCGGCCATGCAGCCGCACCTGCGGGCTCGCAGGTGCGGTAACATTTCCGCATCTGCTATGAACCTCAACCATCCCAAATTCCACACCTGCGACGACCAAACCGCACCTGCAGCCACTCATCCGCATCTACAGAAATCACAGAGTAGCCTCACACCAGAAAACTCAAATGCAAAAAATCTCATCCGTCAACCATCCGAACTTATCCCGAGGCCCTCGGGACCTCAACCAATGGCACCCACAAGTCATATATGATCACCCGAACTTAGTCGAACCCTCGGAACACCCAAAAAAATATCAAAACACCAAATAAATCCATAATTCAAGCCTAAGGATTTCTAAACTTTCGAAATTCGCCAACGATGCCGAAACCATTCATACCACATTCGAATAACCTGAAATTTTGCACACACATCCTAAATGAGAATACAAACCTATCCCAACTTTCGGAATTCCATTCCGACCCTGATACAAATTTTCCACTGCCGACCTGAAATTGCCAAAAATCCAATTTTGCCAATTCAAGACTAAATCTTCTCCGGACCTCCGAATGACATTCTGAACATACCCTTAACTCCCAAATCACCTAATGAAGCTATCTAAGCCGCAAAAACAACATTCTGAGATCATTTACCTATAAGTCAACTTATGTTTGATTTTTCCAACTAAATCACCAACTTAAGAGACTAAGTGTCTCATTTCTCTCCACAACCACTCCGAACCCGAACCAATCAACTCAACGCAACTTAAAAGAGATGATCCATACAAGAATGAAGTAGAAATGGGGGAGACAGGGCTAAAATCTCACAAACACCGGTCGGGTCGTTACAACGAAACAAAGGGGGAGTTACCCTTCGAGAACGTGACCTATGACTCGCTAATGCGATGCGTTGAGGTGATCTGGGGGAAGGCAATTGGTTACTCTCCGTGAACGCAGACCTTGGCTCGCGAACACGAAGGAAAGCGGGGAATTAAGCCTTCGCAAATGTGAAGAGTACCTTGCGAACCCGAAGGTGGCAAGTGCATCATGAATGCGTCAGGTGCTTCACGAATAGGAAGAGCACCTAACGCCCAAACATTAAAAGAGTTGAAAGTCAGGGTTTGAACCGTTTTTCACTATTTTTAAAGGTAGAGCTTGGTCTAGAGGCGATTTTGAAGAGGTTTTTCATCGCCACTTTATTGGTTAGTAAATTTTAACTTATTTTGTTATATTTTTATAATCACCCATTGATTTTAACCTTTAACCTAGGATTTTCATGGTAGAAATTATAGATTTGGGTAGAAATTGAAGATTTTGTAAACTCGAGATTTAGTCCTCAAATTGAGGCCGAATTTTGGAACAAATCACATAACCGGGCTCAGGAGTGAATGGGTAATTGAGTTTTGGTCTGAATCTCGTATTTTGACCAAGCAGGCATGGAGTAGAATTTTGTTGACCTTTTCCAATTTCCTCAAAGATCAGATGTTTTTCACTCATGGGTAGTTTCTAAAGCTTATTTTGAATTATTTGAACTATACTTGGCTAGATTTGACCGGTTTGGAGGCTAATTCTAAATGAAAGATTGTGGTTGAGGGTTGATTTGATTGCGAAAAGAGGTAAGTGTTGTGTTTAAACTTGACTGTATGGAATTGGGATTTGTTGGACTATTTTCTATGTGAATTATGTAGGGAATCGACGTATATGCAAGGTGATGAAGTGTATATGTGCCGTCATGGGATTTAGCATGCAGGGTTTGGGATATTTATTTCCATGCCTTCATTTATTCCATGTTATCTATTGTATATGCTTTAATTGTTATATGTTATTACCTGACATTTATGCTTTACTTATTAATTGCTTTTTAATTGTTATTTTCTTTAATTTGTACATTTTTCACCCAATATCTGTTTACCTGCTACATGCTTCTAATTGTATAACTTGTATATTTTCGTTGTCTCATGTTCTACTTGCTTTTACCATTCTTATATTACTTGAGGTACTTTATTATGTTTTTCCATTTATGCGAGCCATTTATCTATTTTGGTATTATTGTTTTGCCAAGGTTTGGATTTTTGAAGCATTGTTTATTTTCCGTTTGTTTCTATAGTTTCTTACTGTTACACATATTTTATTTCTCTTTGTGTTGATATTACAGAAATACTCGTGTTGAGTTGTTTATATTGATAAATTGATGTTATGAGATCGGTTTGAGCACCGCAAAGATATTGATATGATTTTATATGGTGGGATCGGGTTGCACGCTGCAACGATATTAAAATGGTATGATATGAAGAAATAAGGACGGGATGTGATATGAACAGATGATGATATGGTGGGATCGGGTTGCATGCCACAACAGATTTGATGTGTTATATGTTGTTTGTGGTTTTAGAGATTGTACTCAGTATTGTGATACGAGTTTGAGATTTTGTTACTCTGGTGCCCTTTTAATAGTTGGCTTATGGGTCCAGTAGTTTGGCGTTATTGTTTTATTTTTATTATTCTTGCTTCTGTTATTATTGTTTCGTACAGTTTTATTAAAAGTGTCTTGTCATAGCCTCGTCACTACTTCGTCGAGGTTAGGCTGAGACTTATAGAGTACATGGGGTCGGTTGTACTCATGTTACACTTCTGTACTTCTCGTACAGATACTAGTGTTGTTCCCAGCGGCATGAAGCAGGGACTGCTCAGATTCAACCATTTTTGGGATACTTAAGGTAGAGTTGCTTGCGTTCGCAGTCCCTAAAGTCCCCTTCTCTCCTATTTTTACTATTTTTCTTATTTCAAACAGTTGTATTTCGTTCAAACTTTATCTCTAGAATTTTAGAACGCTCATGTATTCGTGACTCAAAATTTTTGGGATATGTTAGCTTACGCTATATGGTATTTATCATATCCATTTCAGACTATCACATTTTAATATTATTAATGTTTTGTTTTAAATTGTTAAAACTAGTTAAGTAATTAGCTAACTTTTGCTTGCATAGCAAATGAAATATTAGACGCCATCATGACTTTGAGGTTGGGATTCTGGGTCGTGACAAGTTGGTATCAGAGCACTATATTACCTAGATCTCATGAGTCATGAGAAAGGTTAGTAGAGTCCGAAGGATTGGTACAGAGACATCTGCACTTATCTTCTAGAGGCTATAGAGCTTTAGCACAATGTCACTTCTCTCTTTCTCTCAAAGATGGTGAGAACACGCACAACATCTACACCCGTGTAGGAATCGGAACCCCCTGTTGCAGCCACTCAAGGGGTAGGGGTCGGGGCCGAGGTAGGGGTCGAGGTAGAGCCATCCTAGAGCACATGCAACAACACCTATTGTAGAGCCTCAGATCGAGCATGAGGAGGAGATCCTTATTAAGACAACACTAGTTGGACAAACTCAAGTCCTGGAGGGGTACATTGCCACTCCCGTACTTTTGGATGCTCTAGTCCGTACGGTGGGCCTTATGGAGAGTGTGGCCTAGGTCGGAGTATTTTCTTTGGCATCATCCGTCCCTCAGGATGGTGGAGGAGCCCAGACTCTCACTACCCACACTCTGGAGCAGGTGGATCCTTTATATAAAACTCCAGCAGTACCAGCAGCTAGAGTGGTTCAGCCTATTGTTGCTACACAGACTGGATAGAGGCCCATGATGTCTTCTGAGGGATTGATGAGATCAGATAAGTTCACAAAGCCCTTTTGGTCCATTTTGGTGGCACACCTTCTGAGGACCCACAAGATTATTCAGATTTTTGCCACGAGGTGTTGTGCAATATGGGTATTGTAAAGTCCAATGCAGTCAACTTTGTAGTATCTCAGATGGCCCGTTCTGCCAAGATGTGTGTCACGACCCAATTTCCCCTCTGTTGGGTATCATGACGGCACCTAGTCCTAAGGACTAGGTAAGCCTAACATTACTGAATATCAACCATAATATTAAAAATTTGAATGCTTTCTGAAATGAAATCGTTATACATTAGCATTTTTCCCAAGACCCTGCATTACAAGTGATAAGCTCAACAGAATTTACTACAGCTTCTGAATACAATTGTTCGGAAATAAGTAAAGCTGTGTGAATACAAAATAGGAAGGTGACTCTGAAGCCTGCGAATGCGGTAACAAGTTTACCTTGAGTCTCCTCAGCAAGAATCCTCATAGCTACTAACTATCAAAACCCGGATCTGTACAAAACAAATGTACAAGAGTGTAGTATGAGCACACCACAGCGGTGCGCAGTAAGTATAAAGACTAACCTCGGTGAAGTAGTGCTGAGGACTAGTCAAGACACCTACTGGTCTAATAAATTGAACATGTATAAATACAGGAACAACGTAATGTGATATCTACATGAAGACTACGCAATATGGCTAACAGTACAGCAAATTCGATAAGGAAGGAAATAACAAGTGACAGCGGAAAAATCGTGAAACAACACAAAGGAGTGAATGGAACACAACTAAATCCGGAATCACATATATAACAAGGACAAGTAATAACTCAATAAGTACAACTGCTTTTACATCAAGTCTTAGCCAACTCCACAAGGTACCGAACCTCGGACAAATCACAACTCACGGGTCCCAATATCTGAACCCTAATATTTGGCATCGTGTGTCCTCATTTCAGCTAATAACTGCACGGACGACTCACACGCCGATCGGAGTCATACACACATAAAAGGAAAGTATCACAAGGGTATCTATACTCAACGATAACAAGGAAGCCCCCTTAATCCGATAAGAGTGCTTAGCGACGTGTATGCTTGTGCAGGTGTCCTAACATAGTTCAACCAGCTAGAAAGCATAAGGAAAGGAAAGGACAACACATACAATGTATTCTCACAACTTTCACAGAAGGAGTTCACACAGGTAAATGTACCAGTACACGAATCAACAACAAGAATGCCCCCCCCCATGCCAACACAAGTCATCAAAAACCATTCCTCGACACAGGCCACCTTGTCTCGCTACGTGTGCAACAGTAAAGAATATGCCCGCCTTGTCTCGCCACACACGCATAATCATGCTCCCACCTTATCTCGCCACATGCGTAACCCCCCCACCCCTCACACACACATATACACACACACACACACACACATATATATATATATCCCGCCTTATCACGCCGCATGTGCTGTATCAATAGTAATCACGACACGACAGAAATTTCATGCATCACCACAACAAGTACAACAACAACAATGATAGTAATACAAGATGTGATAAATAAATCAACTCAAGAACCTTTGATCACAAGGAAAAAGGTAAACCTAGTTAACAAGGAAGAATCACAATAAGGAAAACTAGGCATGATAAGAACAACTCAACAAGGAATATAATAGCATGTAACAATCATATCCAAAGGCATGGTACAACAACGAGAAACTAACCCGAATCCGATAATTCCATGTAAGGACAAGACAACTAAGGTATAGGATATCTAAGCTTCCTTTAGGGTTGAGCAATTACGAGGATATTCAGCAGTTTCACTTAAGTACAAACAAAGAAAAGATAACCATAACCTCAATTAAATCTAAACAATTATAGGATGAGATGATGATAACTACATATAAGGATGAGCTGTTATGAAGATACATCATGACATCGGAAAGGGGTAAAAATCATGAATTAAGTCAATTAGGAGTCAAATAGGCTATAAGAGTGAATCCAAAAGCAAGTAATTTTAATTTAAGTAGGAAGAGATGAAATTAGTAAATAGGAACTCAAACATATCAAGAACAACTTTCATACATAGTGATTATAAGGACCTAAGAACTCTAAAAGGCCAATTTTCCACAATTAAGTCCGGGCACACACTCGTCACCTCGCGCACACAGACTACAATAAATATAGAATACTCAAATTCTAAGGGTTAGTTCCCCCACACAAGGTTAGGCAATATACTTTCCTCAAAGACGACAACCCGGTACTCTCAAATGAACTTTTCGGGTGAAACGACCTCTGGACAGCTCAAATCCAACCAAAATCTAAAAACTTATAAGAAACTTTTTCGGATCATAAAGTCTAAATATTTAACAAAATCTAAAAATCGGCCCAAAACTCGACCCTGGGGCCCGTTGTCACGCCCCGAACCATGGCCTGGGCGTAACACGGCACTCGGTGCGTGACTACGTGTGACCGAGCGAACCGACTGTATGGCTGGATCAACATGTTGTATAACTGTAAGCTAGATATAAATGTACAACATGATGATCTGCTAAAGAGTCTGATTGAAATATAATAGATGTAGAAAATACTGAAAAGTTTGCAAGTATAAACGAATAACCGACAAGGCTAACACATAAAATCCTGCTAATATCCGGTTGACTAAACTATAGTCTACAAAGCCTCGAAAGAATACTGAGATGCTAACTATTTACCGAGACAAGGTCCCCGGTATACCTTATTAACTGAAAGTACTATAATGACTGAAAAAAGGCGGGATAACGCCCCGAAAGACTGGGGCTCACCAACAGCTGATACGAGATGTCCTAGCGAGAAGAGTAGTCAACCTGTATATCATTACCTGCATCATGAGATGCAGTCCTTAGGAAAAAAGGGATGTCAGTACATTTGAATTGCACTGGTATGTAAAACAACTAAATGAAAGAACTGTAAATACTGAAACTGAAACTGATAACTGATAACTTAACTAAACATAGGAAGTAAGGTTACGAATACTCCCTCATCTGAATGATGAACAACTTGTTTATCTGATAAACTATGACCTCAAGCCCAATATATATATATATATATATGCACAATCTATGGATTGGGCCCAAGTATACGCATACATAACTACAGCCTCAGGCCCAAATACAGGTGTTCAACATTCAGGAACTTTGAATCAGGAACTGAGAATCATACTGAAATACATGATGCTGAAATACTAAACCATACTGAGTTAAATGATACCGGAATAATGAATAGGACTAAAACTCATAGAATATCGAATGATTATGAAACTATGCCATCCAGAGAATTGAAGTTCTACTACTATTCATGGAACTAGGCATAATTCTTTCTGAGGAAACCTGTAATAGTCATAATGAATGGGACGTAGGGAGAATCATACACATTCCAAAATGTAAAGGGTTAGCCTAACATACCTTAACTTCCTGCTCTTGAGCATAATACAACATTTGTGAACCCTTTCAACTTTAATCTATAGCAATACAAGTCAAAGGGATGCCATATTAGCTATGAACTCATGTTTTGGTAACATAAGCATTTTATCAAACACTTGGTGGGACTAAAATCTTCATAGTCCTTATTAATGGTGTCTCTACACCTAATACCCCATTCTCTTTCTCCTAGATAAATTCTAAAGTCTCAAATGATTATAATCAACATTATTCTTTATCATCCATAAGGTAAACAACATCCTTAACCAATAATCAACAATCAAAACACCCAAACCTATAACCGTTCATGCTTTTCTATCAAACCCATCAACTCATATCTCATGAACTTGGGTCTATAATTATTAAACCAATGTTAGAATCAATTAGAGGGTGAAGACATTACCTCTTTGATGTTCAATCCCCTTGAATTTGAGTTATTGGGTTCCTTCTCTCAACAGTGATGTCCCAATCGAATATCTAATTATATGGAGGGTTTACCCATGTTAATAAGACATTGGAAAATTAAAATTAACTTAGAATCACCATTAGAACTTACCTTGGGTGGTGGAGGGACCCTTAATGAGTTAGATTTTTGAGAGCTTTCCTCTCTTGAGCAATTTTTTATATTTTGGGGATGTGGGGGACGAAGTAGGGCTTTAAAAATGAGTCACCGAGTGCTCCCCCGCGCACCTGTAGGCCTGACCATGCACCGGACCGCGCAAAATGGCAGGAACACTGCCACATGTGCGCGGTCGCGCTAACGCCGCGCATATTGCATACTGTTCTATAAAACGCATATAACTCTTTGCACAGAGATCTGTTTGGGTTCCACAATATATGTTTGGAAAGATATTTCAAAGGCCTACAACGTTTATGTTTTGCATTTCCCAAATACCTTAGAAGTTGTTCACTAAACCTCCTTCAAGACTGACCTTTTATAAACTTCGTAGCTTTTATCGAATCTTGTATACCTCATTCTTCGTCTTTATTCTAAAATAACTATTTCCACCCATACTCATAATAATAGAAGTTCACATGTCCAAAATATAACCTTACTACTCATTTAACACATTCGTACCTAAGCCGAATTTACGGGGTGTTACATTATCTCCCCCTTGGAATCATTCGTCCTCGAATGATGGTTCTGACTGCAACTACGACTATCTATGGACATTAAACGGGTGTGATGGGGATATTCAAACACTGAATATCATGAATACATGTATATCAAACTGAACGAGTACGTGATCACTAAATACTAAGCTGAGTAAATGTTAAAGGACATGAAGATTATAATATAAGGCCTCAATGGCAAGGTTAATTACCTTCCACATTTTCCTTTTACTCTTCAAAGATACGGGGATATCTGGACTTCATGTCCTCTACGGCTTCTTATGTAGCCTCTTCAACCTTTTGATTACTCCAAATCATTTTTGCTGAAGCAATTTCCTTAGTCTGAGCTTGCGGATTTGACGATCAATAATAGCCACTGGACTTTCTTCATAAGACAAGTTGTCTTTAACCCCTACAATCTCCATACGCACCATAAGTGACGAGTCTCCGATGAATTTCTTCAACATGGACACATGAAACACTGGTGTACATCAGCTAATTCTTCTTGCAATTCTAACTCATAAGCCACCTGCCCGATCCTTAACATGATTCTATATGGCCCAATATAACGGGGACTAAGCTTCCCCTTCTTCCCAAATCTCATAACGCCTTTGATAGGCGAAACTTTCAGAAACACCCAATCATCTACTTGGAACTCTAAGTCTCTACGCCGCACGTCCGAGTAGGACTTTTTGCGACTTTGAGTCGTTTCAAATGCTTTTGTATCAAGTTGACTTTTTCCATAGCCTGATAGACCAAATTGGGTCCTAACAACTCCGCTTCTCCAATTTAGAACCAACCAATTGGTGATCTACACTTTCGCCCATACAGAGCCTCAGACGGTGCCATCTTGACACTAGAGTGATAGCTGTTATTATAAGCAATGTCAATGAGAGGTAGATAATCGTCCCAATTAACCTTAAATTTGATAACACATGCCCGCAACATATCCCCAAGAGTCTGAATGGTGCGTTCCGCCTGGCCATCTGTCTGAGGATGAAAAGCGGTGCTGAGGTTCACCCTTGTGCCTAATCCTTTCTGGAAGGATTTCAAAAAGTTCGTTGTGAACTGAGCACCACGATCTGAGATGATGGACTAAGGAGTCCCATGCAATCAGATGATTTCTTTGATATAAAACTTGGCATCATCCTTGGGCGAATCTTTAGTCTTCACTGGCAAGAAGTGAGCTAACTTGGTAAGTCGGTCTACAATCACCCAAATTAAATCATGCTTCCGAAATGAGCGAGGTAGACCTGTTATGAAGTCCATGTTTATCATCTCCCATTTCCAAACGGAAATTTCTATACTCTGAATTAATCAACCAGGTCTCTGGTGTTCGACTTTCACCTGGTGACAATTTGGACACTTAGCCAAGAAATCGGCTGTATTCTTTTTCATATCGTTCCACCAATACACTTCCTTAAGATCATGATACGTCTTGGTGGAACATGGGTGAATGGAATACCTGGAATTGTGGGCTTCTAACATAATCCGCTCTCTAAGCCCATCTACATCTGGAAGGCATAGTCTGCCTCTGTACCTCAAAGTACCATCATCTCCCCCTTGTTGAAAAGCCGTAGTCTTGTGTTTGTGAATTCCCTCCTTCAGCTGTAATAAGTAGGGAACACTGAACTATTTTTCCTTCACTTCGGCTACTAAGGAGGATTCAGCTCTGTTCTGAACAACCACACCACCATCTTCGGAGTCCAAAATTCGAACTCCCATACTTGCTAAGCGGTGGACTTCCTTCATCATAGTTCGCTTGTCTGCCTCAACATGAGCTAAGCTTCCCAAGAACACCGACTGAGGGTATCGGCTACAACATTGGCTTTCCCTGGATGATAAAGGATATCAACATCATAATCTTTAAGTAATTCGAGCCACCTTCTCTGACGTAGATTCAATTCTCTTTGCTTGAAGATGTACTGGAGACTCTTGTGATCGGTAAAAATGTCAACATGCACCTCATACAAATAATGGCGCCAGATCTTAAGAGCAAACACCACAGCTGCTAATTCAACATCATGAGTCGGATAATTCTTCTCATGAGCCTTGAGTTTTCTTGATGCGTAGGCTATGACTTTTCCATGCTGCATTAATACACACCCAAGGACAACCCCTGAAGCATCACAATAAACAATGAACCCTTTGGTTCCTTCCGGTAGTGTCAGGAGTGGAGCTGAGGTCAACCTCTCCTTTAACTCCTCAAAACTTTTCTCGCAAGCGTCTGACCATTGAAACTTGACTTTCTTCTGATTTAATCTAGACAAATGGGACGAGATAGAAGAAAATCCCTCTACAAAACGCCTATAATAGCCTGCTAGACCCAAGAAACTTCTTATATCGGATACTGAGGTGGGTCTAAGCCAATTCTTCACTGCCTCTATTTTCTGAAATTCCACTTTCACACCTTCCCCTGAGATGACATGGCCCAAAAATGCTACTGATTTCAACTAAAATTTCACACTTAGAAAATTTCGCATATAGCTTGTGATCCTGCAGTGTTTGCAACACAATTCTGAGATGTTATGCATGGTCAGTATCGCTAGGGGAATATATCAAGATGTCATCAATAAACATAATAATGAATAGATCAAGAGAGGGCTTGAAGACCCTATTCATAAGGTCGATGAAAGTTGCTGGTGCATTCGTCAAACCAAATGACATTACCAAAAATTCGAAATGCCTATACCGAGTCTTGAAACTTGTTTTTGGAAAATTGACTTCCTTAACCTTCAACTGATGGTATCCCGATCTGAGGTCAATCTTGGAATAACACTGGGCACCCTGAAGTTGATCAAATAAGTCATATATTTTTGGAAGAGGGTACTTTTTCTTGATGGTGACTTTATTCAACCGACGATAGTCAATGCACATGTGCAAAGACCCATCCTTCTTTCGGACAAAGAGGACCAGTGTTCCCCAAGGTGAGACACTTGGCCTTATGAATCCCTTATCTAGAAGATCTTTCAACTGGACTTTCAGCTCTTTCAACTCTGCTAGAGCCATTCTATAAGGTGGAACAGATATATGCTTAGTGTCGGGGAGTAGATCAATTCCAAAGTCAATCTCTCTATGGGGAGGGACTCCGGGAAGATCTTCGGAGAACATTTCTGGGAACTCATTTACAATTGGTACAGACTGGAGAGTGGGAATCTGAGCATCTGCATCCTTAACTCGAACTAGGTGATAGATATACCCTTTGGAGATCATCTTTCTAGTTTTAAGATAGGAAATAAACCTACCCATAGGTGTTACTGCACCACCCTTCCATTTTAAGGTTGGTTCACCGGGAAATTCAAAGCTTACTACTTTGGTTCTACAACCCACTGTGGCATAACAAGACTCTAACCAATCCATGCCCATGATCACATCGAAGTCTACCATCTCCAATTCTACTAAGTCTGCTAAGTAAGACGATGATATACTTTTACTGGACATCCCCTATAGATACATCTAGCTATAACTGATTCTCCAACTGGAGTGGATACTTCAAAAGGTTCACACAACTTTTCTGGCTCTATCCCAAACTTCTTAGCAATATATGGAGTTACATAAGATAGGGTGGATCCCGGATCTATAAGAGCGTAGTGATCAAAAGTGAATATTTTTAGCATACCTATGAAAACATCTCCCAGAGCCTCCATATCCTAACAGTCTGCCATGGCATACAAGCGGTTTCGACCACCAGCTGCATTACTAGACTTTGCTACACCACGCCCTTGTTGGGCTTGAGAGTTATGACGGGCTGCTGAATTAGTGGACTGAGCTACATTGCCTACATTGTTCTGCCTTGCTGATGGACAGTCCCTCAAGAAGTGGCCCTGCTGACCGCACTCAAAGCAATCATTTGTGCCCAAACAACACACCCCTGGATGCTTCTTACCACACATGTTGCAAGTAGGGTACTCAAAGCCTCTATAGCCCATACTAGTCTGTGAGTGTGAGCTTGATGCTCTAAAACTTTGGCTTTTCTTGTTAAAGTTGGACCTCGTAACTGGTGCACTAGTTGAAGATGGAGCAGGTCCAGATTTTGATTTCCTGAAGAACTGGCGATTGTCTCCTGCCTGAGATCCCCCATGGCTGAAATTTCCTGCAGACTTAGCTTTCTTGCTGAATTCCATGTCCTTCTCTCTCTGTAGCCGCTCTTCTTCCTTCAACGTGTGTTCGTTCCCTTGAACAAAGGCAACCATCTTAGTGATGGTCATTTCATTATTCTGAGCAGCTATATTAGCTTCAGCAAATGAGTCATTTGAAAGCCCCAAAACAAACCGCCTAACTCTGGCCCTCATATCACGTACCATTTTCGGAGCATACCTAGCTAGAGAGACGAACTTGAGGTAGTAGTCATTCATACTCATATCATTCTATTTGTGTCTCTCAAACTCCAAAGCCTTAGCTTCCAAGACCTCAATGGGTAGAAAATGCTCAAGAAACGCATCTGCAAACTCCTTCCAAGTTGCAAAAGCCACATCCTCCCCTCAGAACTCTTCCCATGTTTCATACCAAGTGTTGGCAACATCCTTCATCTGGTATGTAGCATGCTCTACCGCCTCAGTGTCTGTAGCATGCATCACTCGAAATATCTTCTGAACCTCAAAAATAAAGTTTTTTGGATCCTCATCTTTTTTTGACGCTGTGAAGACTGGAGGTTTCATGTTGAGGAATTCACTGGACCTGGAACTGCCCGTCTCATGAACAACACTTGTTCCCTGTCTTTATGCCTGAGTAGAAAGAATCTAGGTGAGCAACTGGATAGCTCCCCTGACATCCATGTCTGATGCACTAGGCACTAAGCCCAATGTAACCCCCTGGGCCATAGTGTCCTCCTCTTGGGCAGCATTAGTCGTAGCCCCCTGGCTAGTAGCTGAGGCCCTCCTGGTGTACTTTCTTTTTGCAGGCATTTTTCTGAAATACGTAATTTTGCATGAGTTAGAAAGATTCGTGAAAGCATAGCACTAACTGCACGATCTAAAGTACGAAAGAAATGGAACAATCCTAGATGCCTTGGTGGTCAACTGTTTATACGTGTGGCGCACACACACACATAAGAGTGACCCCACTGGACACGGCATCATAGACTCCTTAGGACTCTTGAACCTAGGCTCTGATACCAAGCTTTGTCATGCCCCGAACCATGGCCTGGGCGTAACACGGCACTCGGTGCCTGACTACATGTGACCGAGCGAACCAACTATATGGATGGATCAGCATGTTGCATAACTATAAGCTAGATATAAATATACAACATGATGATCTGCTGAAGAATCTGACCGAAATATCATAGATGCAGAAAATAGTGAAAAGTCTGCAAGTATAAATGAGTAGCCAACAAGCACAATACATAAAATCCTGCTAACATCTGGCTGACTGAACTATAGTCTACGAATCCTCTAAAGAATACTGAGATGCTAAATGTTTATCGAGACAAGGTCCCTAGTATACCTTATTAACTGAAAGTACTATAATGACTGAAAAAGGGAGGGATAACGCCCCGAAAGACTGGGGCTCACCAACAAGTGATACGAGATGTCCTAGCAAGAAGAGTCGTCAACCTGTATATAGTTACCCGCATCGCGAGATACAGGCCCCGGCCAAAAAGGGACGTCAGTACATTTGAATTGCACTGGTATGTAAAACAATTGAAGGAAAGAACTGTAAATACTAAAACTAAAACTGATAACTGATAACTGAACTAAACATAGGAAGTAAGGTTACGAATACTCCCTCATCTGAATGATGAACAACCTGTTTATCTGATATACTACAGCCTCAGGCCGAATAAATATATATGTGCACAAGCTACGGCCTCGAGCCCAAGTATACATATACATAACTATGGCCTCAGGCCCAATGATACATAAAGCATAAACTACAGCCTCAGGCCCAAATACAGGTGTTCAACATTCAGGAACTTAGAACCAAGAATTGAGAATCATACTGAAATACATGATACTGAAATACTGAACCGTACTGAGTTACATGATACCGGAATACTGAATAGGACTGAAACTCATAGAATATCGAATGATTATGAAACTATGCCATATAGAAAATAGAAGTTCTACTACTATTCATGGAACTAGGCATAATTACTTTCTGAGTAAACTAGTAATAGTCATAATGAATGGGATGTAGGGAGAATCATACACATTCCCAAACGTAAAGAGTTAGCCTCACACACCTTAACTTCCTGCTCTTGAGCGTGATACAATGTTTGTAAACCCTTTCAACTTTAATCTATAGCAATACAAGTAAAAGGGAATCCATATTAGCTATGATACTCATGTTTTGGTAACACAAACATTTTATAAAACACTTGGTGGGACGAAAAGCTTCATAGTCCTTGTTAATGGTGTCTCTCCACCCAATACCCCATTCTCTTGCTCCTAGATAAAATTTGAAGTCTCAAATGACTATAATCAACATTATTCTTTATCACCCATAAGGTAAACAACACCCTTCACTAATAATCAACAATCAAAACACCCAAACCTATAATTGTTCATGCTTTTCTATCAAACTCATCAACTCATATCTAATGAAATAGGGTTTATAATTATTAAACCAATGTTAGGATCAATTAGAGGGTGAAGACATTACCTCTTTGAAGTTCAATCCCCTTGAATTCGAGTCCTAGGGTTCCTTCTCTAAAGAATGATGTCCCAATCGAATATCTAATTATATGGAGGGTTTATCCATGTTAATAAGATGTTGGAAAATTAAAATTAACTTAGAATCACCATTAGAACTTACCTTGAGTGGTGGAGGGACCCTTAAGGAGTTAGGTTTTTGAGAGCTTTCCTTTCTAGAGCAACTTTTTATGTTTTGGGGATGTGGGGGACGAAGTTGGGCTTTAAAAATGACTCTCCGAGTGCACCCCCGCACCTGACCGCAAAAAATGGCAGAAACACTGCCACATGTGCGCGGCCGCGGTAGGGCCGCTCATATTGCATACTATTCTGTAAAACGCATATAACATTTTGCACAGAGATCTGTTTGGGTTCCACAATATATCGTTGGAAAGATATTTCAAAGGACTACAAATTTTATGTTTTGAATTTTCCCAAATGCCTTAGAAGTTGTTCACTAAACCTCCTTCAAGACTGACCTTTTATAAACTTCGTAGATTTTATCAAATCTTGTATACCTCACTCTTCGTCTTGATTCTAAAATAACTATTTCCACCCATACTCATAATAATAGAAGTTCACATGTCCAAAATATAACCTTACTACTCATTTAACACATTTATACCTAAGTCGAATTTACGGGGTGTTACACTCGTCCCTCAAATCATGATTTTTTATTTTAGAAATTGTTTTCACAAACCTACATTTTCCTCAACCCAAAACTCAAATTAAATGATAAAAATGAAGATAAAATCATGGAATATATTAAATATTAGGTGAAGAACACTTACCCATTCGAATTGATTGATAAAACCCATAAAGAATCGCCCAAAACAGAGCTCTACAAATCAAAATATGATAAAAATGGTCTAACCCTTGATTTGAAGATCTTATATTCTGCCAATGTGTTTATGCATCGCGAACGCGGAAGAATATCATGTTCGCGAAGAAGGAAAATGAAAGTTGCCCAGTTGTGCATCGCGAACGCGGTAACACGTTCGCGAACGCGAATAAGAAAGGACTGATGGCCCAAGGCCTGCTCTTCGCGAACGCGAAGAGTGGGATGGCATAACTACGCGAATGCGTTGGATGAACACGAACGCGATGAAAGAAAAGGCTGGCTTCTGCGATTGTGGAATGTGGAATGCATCTGTGAAGAACAATTATTCCCTCCTCCCAAATTACTCATCGCGAACGCGGAAGAGCAGACACGAACGCGAAAGAGAAAGACCAGATGACAGATATCAGCAATCTAAAATAGAAGGGAATTGACCCGTAGCCTATCTGAAATACACCTGAGGCCCCCGGGACCCCGTCTATACACACAAACAACTTCTATAACCCTACACGGACCCGCTAGAGGTCTCAAATCACAACAAATACTGACAAAACTATGAATCGCGCCCAGACTCAAGCTTATGAATTCCCAAACCTTCCAACTTCGATAACTCGTGCCGAAACAAATCAAACCAACCCGGAACGACGCCAAATTCTGCAAACAAGTCCCAAAAGACATAACGGAGCTGCTCGAACTCTCTGAATCACATTCGGACCCTGATATCACAAAAGTCAATTGTGGGTCAAACTTTTCCATTCTCCAAACTTCAAATTTTCCAACTTTCGTCAAATTGCCTCAAATTACTCTTCAGACCTCCAAATCCAAATCTGGACGCACGCCTAAGTCCAAATCACCACACGAAGATTTTGAAATCATCCAAAATTTCATTCCAGAGTCGTTTAATCAAAAGTCACATTTCGGCAAAATTCTCACCGCTCAAGCTTCCAAAACTAGATTCCTTTTTCAAATTCGACTCTGAATCATCCGGTAACAGAATTCAACCATGCACGCAAGTCGATACACATAATATAAAACTGTTCAAGGCCTTACGCTGCCGAACATAGCTTAAATTCTCAAAATGACCGGTCGGGTCATTACATCCTCCCTTTCTTAAACAAACGTTCGTACTCGAACGTGCCAATAATCGCCTCGAAGCCCTCAAATCACTAAATGTACACTTCCAACATACACCCACGGGTGATCCCACGTCACCCCAATCTACATAATCTTGACGAAACCATCTCAACTGCCATTTAGCCTTTGTACCATCACCGATAAGCCTCATACCCTAATTTCGCACCTTCTGTTCATTTCCAAAAGACCTGATTCTTAATCCATATCCGGTATCAGTCTCAACCAGCTGCATCAACTCATGACTACACCCACAAGGTACGACAAAACAACATAACACACCACACATAGTCCCATAATAACTCTTCTTATCGTAATAGCTGCCCGAAATCAACCCAACACTGGCAATTAGCGTCATATACGACAGAACTCTATTTCAAATCCCCATAACACTGACAATGATGGAATAAACACGAAGACCTCGTAATTAGATACCCGAATCACCAAGCCACAACTAACACCACCGGGGCACACACCCCGCAAGCTAAAACTCAGGAATCACAGAACGAAAATGACTGAATCTGAAAAGAGAAACACAGAAGGGTACTATCAAACAAGCCCGATAGGAACAACCCTCGATCAGTACTAACCTACAAACAATATAACAAGGGAGGAATTTAAAGCATATGAATAGGTCACAAGGATCATATCCTGATATAACTCTTATCGCGGTACGTAGCTTGTTCGAGCACATTAAATCACATGAAGTCACAAGGGTCTCGCCCTCATCTCTAAATCACAAATCGAATACATATAAAACCAACTAAAATCTTCCACTCACTCGGCTCTGCCAAAGAAAATCACAACACCCACTGAACTCTCACCCTAGTAGAGTATCAAATCACAGCTCGTAACAAAAATACTCATGAAAACACATCAAGCCTACCGTAAAGGACAACAGGAATTCACTAATAGTCTCCTAACTCTAAATAATGACTAATAAGAAAACAAATATAGACACGACTACCACTCATAAATCTCCCAACATGCAATACACGTAAATAGAGTGCACATCATGAAACTCACCCATAAATGAAATAACAAATAAGGGAACTCGTCCCGACAAGAAGAACCATGATGAAATACAAGCGATGCCCCTATGTAACAGATCAAAACATACATGTATGATAGCATCTGGTACAGCGGCCTCCAGCCTACTATATGAAATGCATCAACGGGTCGGGCCTCCTCCTCTTGGGCACCCCCTACTAGCCTGAATACCCCGATGTGACACGCTGCCCGAGATCTAGGACAGTCTCTCATCATGTGGCTGATATCTACCAATCAAAGCAACCTCTTTGCTGGCGTGGCTGTGGAAATTGTGCAGTACGAGTACTCTAAAACCCATGAGCACCTAAAACACCGTGGAAAGCCGAAAGTGAAAATTGAGTTGGCTGACCCAAAAAACCTCTACCATGTCATACCCTGCCTCCAAAATAAGGACCAGTAGATCCTCTCTCTCCTGGCCTCTCTTGTCCTGCCTCTCATAGCCCCGCCTGTCATCTCTCTCTCGATCCCACATGTCCTCAACTCAGCGAGCAATCCCTACCACCTGCTGAAATGAAACATCCGACTCTAACTCCCGATCCATGTTGAACCGAATATCACGCCTGGGCCCCTTAATTAATCTACGAACACGCTCTCTAACTGTAGCAACAAGGGTAGGTGCATGTCTGGCCAAATCACTGAATCAGACGGCATACTCTGATACAGACATAGTACCCTGACGTAGCTGCTCAAATTTCATGCGCCATGCATCTCGAAGGGATGGGGGTAAAAGCTCTATCAAGAACATCTCTGAAAACTGACCCCATGTAAGTGAAGCTAACTCGGCCGGGCTACACAACTCATATGTCCGCCACCACTGATAAGCCGCTCCCCTGAGTTGAAATATAGTAAAAGCAACCCCACTCGGCTCAACAATACCCATAGTGCAGAGAATGCGATGGCACTCCTCCAGAAAACCCTGTGCACTCTCTAAAGCCGAGCCACTGAATGCAGGATGGTCATATTTCTTGAACATTGCAAGTCTAAGTTTTTCTTCCTCAGATGTTTGCTGCCCTAACCACGGGCTGAACTGGGACCACAGGTTGTGTTGTCATGACACCTGAAACCTGACCAGAATTATCTCGTTTCTCTATAGTGTGGGTGGCTGGAGTTTGAGCCCCTCCCCCGGCCTGTGAAGTAGCTAGCGCAACCGGAATCAACCTCCCCCCCCCCCCCCCCCNCTCAGGAAATGTGTGGAAGTCTCCTAAAGTCCAGGGGTGACAGCAGGTGCCTTCGGTACCTGACCCTCAACTAGAGTGACTGGCGGATCCTCGACTACTGCTCTAGTTGGTACTCTAGCTGCAGCACGTGCCCCTCGGCGTCCTCTGCCTCTGCCTAGCAACATCTGCCCCGGGGGTAACGCCATCAGGAACCGCAACTCGTGTCTCACCATCTGTGAGAGAATGGAATGATAAATTTCAAATTTCAAGATCAATGAACTCGTATGATAGGAATGAATTTTATCTTAATAGTTATGTAGCCCCTCGAAGATAAGTACATACATCTCCGTACCAATCCGCAAGACTCTACTAAACTTGTTTATGACTCGTAGCACCTATGGACCTATAGCTCTGATACCAACTTTTCACGACCCAATTTTCCCTCCGTTGGGTATCGTGATGGCACCTAGTCTTAAGGACTAGGTAAGCTTAATATTACTGAATATCAAAACATTTGAATACTTTTTGAAATAAAATCGCTATACATTACCCATTTTTCCCACCTAGTAGTACAAGTCATAAGCTCTATATAACTTACTACAGCTTCTAAATACAACTATTTCGAAATAAGTAAAACAATGTGAATACAAAATAGGAAGGTGAATCTGAAGCCTGCGAATGCGGTGACAGGTTTACCTTGAGTCTCCTCAGCAAGAATCTGCACAACTACTAACGATCAAAACCTTGATTTGTACAAAAAAATATACATGAGTGTAGTATGAGCACACCACATCGGTGCCTAGTAAGTATCAAGACAAACCTCGGTGAAGTAGTGACGAGGATTAGTCAAGACACCCACTGGTCTAATGAATTGAACAAGTATAAATACAGGAACAACGGAATGTGATATCTACATGAAGACTATGCAATATGGCTAACAATACAGTAAATTCGATAAGGAAGGAAAACAACAAGTGAAAGCAGAAAAACCCAGAAACAACATAAAGGAGTGAATGGAAAACAACTAAATCCGGAATCAGATGTACAACAAGGACAAGTAATAGCTCAGTAAGTACAATTGCTTTTGCATCAAGTCTTATCCAACTCCACGAGGTACCAAACCTCGGAAAAATCACAACTCACGGGTCCCAATATTTGAACCCTAACATTTGGCATCTTCTGCCCTCATTTCAGCTA
This sequence comes from Nicotiana paniculata, assembly GCA_005239505.1. Classification (NCBI taxonomy): domain Eukaryota; kingdom Viridiplantae; phylum Streptophyta; class Magnoliopsida; order Solanales; family Solanaceae; genus Nicotiana; species Nicotiana paniculata. The sequence goes on from ML318684.1 coordinate 104,894, forward strand.
ATAACTGCATGGACGACTCACGTGCCGATCAGAGTCATACACACATAGAAGGAAAGTATAGAAAGGGTATCTATACTCAACGATAACAAGGAAGCCCCTTAATCCGATAAGAGTGCTTAGCTACGTGTATGCTTGTGCAGGTGTCCTAACATAGCTCAACCAGCTATAAAGCATAAGGAAAGGAAAGGACAACACGTACAATGTTTTCTCACAACTTTCACAGAAGGAGTTCACACATGTAAATGTACCACTACACGATATCAACAACAAGATTCCCCCCCTCCCCGGCCAACACAAGTCATCACAAAACATTCCCTGACACAGCCCACCTTGTCTCGCCACGTGTGCAATAGTAAAGTATATGCCCGCCTTGTCTCACCATATGCGCATAATCATGTTCCCACCTTATCTTGCCACATGCGCAATCCCCCCTCCCTCTTCCCTGACACAGCCCACCTTGTCTCGCCACGTGTGCAATAGTAAAGTATATGCCCCCCTTGTCTCACCACATGCGCATAATCATGTTCCCACCTTATCTTGCCACATGCGCAA
>ML318685.1:0-15707 GCA_005239505.1 Nicotiana paniculata
TAATCTTGAAATCAATTCTGAATTTACTTCTACTGATAAAAGATTCGTGTTGGTTGGGTCTGTATTTGATGTTGAAATACCTGGAAGGCAGAGGGATGGTAGAAAAGAAAGAATTCTTGAGAGAGAGGGAAAAGAAGTTGTGAGGGGATCTGGGGAGGATGGTACCACGCTGGTTATCTGTGGTCCCATTCCTGAAACTGTTGGAGAAAGCGCCACAGATTTAGGGGGAAGCATAGTTGAGGAAGCTGCAGCAGGTCTTGCAAGTCTGAAAAAAGGAACAGATGAACTTGGTTCATCTGGGGAAGAAACATTGGCTGAAAGGCTGAAGAAACTGGGGGAGTCCTATAACCCCAAGAAAAGAAGGAGTCAGAAGCCCAAGAAGGCAACTCACCCAGTTCCTTCAAAGAAAAGAAAATTTTTTGAAGTTGCTGATGTTCCTGCTCCAAAAGTAAGAGCTACTCGTAGCACTGTGAGAGATGAAGAAGAGAAATTAGAAAAGGCCCTGAAAGAGAGCAAGAAGAAGAGGGCAGCAAAAGGAAAAGTAAAATTTGGAGAGCATGTTAAGGCTATTGAGATTGAAGAGTCGACGTTGGACCTAGTCCAACAGGAGGAGCAGCCTGCTCCAGGAGTGGCTGAAACACCAAGACCCACAAAGGCTAAGGCTTCTTCAAAGAAGTCAGCTAGAATGTTTGTCACACCAACAAGATCTGTTAACAGGACCAGGTCCAAGCTAAAGAAAGTGAAAATTGTTGAGAAAGAGGATGATGATGCAGACTGGAGTGGAGAGGAGGAGAAGGAAATAGGGGAGGTGACTGACATAGTTACCATGTTTGGAAAAAGAATAATACTGAAGGGTAAGCTGGTGAAGGATCTAGAGGATCCTAGAATGCAATATATGCTGGAAACTCTGGAGGTGTAGGGCTGGAAGGATTTGGACAAGAAAGAAGGCACGTTGAAAATTATATAGATCTTACCTTGATGGAATGCTTGTACAGGGGAAAGCAAATAAATTGGCCGGCTTTCATCATCCAACTCTTTGACAGAGTTGTGAATGGAACCAAAGCACACGCAATTCCATAAGGCTTCATTCTGACAGCAGTGCTTGCACATTTGGGGTTCCAGTAAAGAAGGATGAGATGGCGACTGCCAAAGACTATTTTGGGAAGGAAACTTTGCTGACATGTGACTACAATGTCAATGTTCCTGTGGATGAACCTGGTTCATCTAGGAATCAACCAGTCAACAGCAAAGTTAGAACTTTGGTGCAGGAAAATGAGATTAAGGATATGGAGATCACTCGTTTGAAGTCTCCTGTGATTGAGGTTGAAGCTGAGGGGGATGCTTTTAGGGCTAGATTAGCAAAGGAGAAAGAAAAGAATGAGGGTTTTCTTCAGCAGATGCTTTCTCTCCTATAATCCAAGACCACAACCTCTTCTGCACCTTCCCATCCTTAGGCTTTCCAGAGCTTCCAAAACCCCTCTTTAGACCAGTTGATCAGTTTCAGTTATTTTTACTCTATTTTTTGCTCATGGTTGGTTTGTTTTTGTTTTTCTATATGGTAGTTGATAATCGTTACTAATCAATGAATTTTGCTTCAAGTTATTGACTTATCTGTATTTCTTAGTTAGCTAACATTTATTGGCTTTTTGTGTTGATGAATCATGTTTTGCACCTGCAGTTTCCTCAATGTTCATGAGTAATAATTAATAAATCTGGTAAAAGTATCATTTTGCAAACTTTTCGATGATGCCAAAAGGGGGAAGATATATGTGCTGAACTTTTTCTAAAAAAAAAATTTGAAGTGATATTTATAATCTAATGAACCTAGATTCTTTATGAGTAATGCTTAAAACCATACAAAGTGTTTGAAGTGTATACAGGATTAAGCACAGAGTTTTACATCATCAAAAAGGGGGAATTTGTTGACCCATGTCACTGCATAGTTTTGAAGATTGACAAATGGTTGACCAGTTGAACCAGGTCCATCAGAGCACACATCTTGAACTGAATAGCTGGCACATGAACCGTATATGCATAGGAGATATTTGTGAATGTGAAATATCAATGAACCAAGAGATTGTCTCCTAATGCGAAAAGGTTGCAAACTGATGAGAAGATTGAAGTCGAATTCAACAAGGAAAGTAACAAAAGAAAGGAAGTTGAGTTTGGTACGAATTTGTTCACCCAGGTAGAGTTGGACTAGAATTGGACGACAAGCTCAACTGACTCTATAAATACTTGATGTATTTCTGCTGGAATTCTACACGCACAAAAGCAGAAGTGAATCAAAAGTCTGAAAGCAAAGTTCCCAGAGTCAATTTGCTAGTAGAGTCATTGTGCGATTAAAAGGCTACAGATCAACTAGAAGAACCAGTTCCATCTGATTAATTATTGAGTCTATTTGATAGTAGTAGGAGTTTTAATATTGTATCTTTCAGCTTTCATAGAAGCAACTGTAATAGGTAGGCATGGTTCAAGTTGGAGTTAACTTGATTCGTGAAGAAATTAGCTAGGGTTTAGTTACTACAAAGGGATTAGAGTTATTCCTAGGATTACAAAAGAGTTTATTTTGTAAGTCCGTTTGGCTCAGAGTATTTAGTGAAGAGTTTTGAGATAATCCTACTGAGGAGTAGGTCGTGGTTTTTTCACCTTTTGAGACAGGTGTTTTCCACGTAAAAATCTTTGTGTTTTTACTTTACTGCTTTTAATATTCCGCGACAGTAGAAGTAAGTACATCAAGAAGAACCAGGTTCTTCTATTGAGACATCACTCGAAAATTGAGTACCACACAAAGTAACTTATCTTCTTGTGTTGTATTGACGTCTGAAACATCACAGGGAGTCTTGCCAGGACCATGGCAGGCGATAATACAGGCACGACAGGCGGAATTCCATTTTAATTGCCATAAAATGCCAAAAAATGTAACTTGATCATTTTGAAGCGTTGGTTATGATTCCTTGGGTCGTATTTGAGGTCCTGAATAAATATCATGCGATCCGGTACCAGATCCATACCAAGGCGTCCGGCCTGGACCATGGCAGGCGATAATATAGGCACGACTGGAAAAATTCTTGGTTAATTTCCATAAAATGCCAAAAAATGTAACTTGATCATTTCGAAGCTTTGGTTATTGTTCCTTGGGTAGTATTTATTGTCCCGGAAAAATATCTTACGATCCGGTACCGGATCCGTACCAAAGCGTCCGGCCTGGACCATGGTAGGCGATAATACAGGCACGACTGGTAGAATTCAAGTTTAATTGCCATAAAATGCAAAACAAAATTATTTGATCATTTCGAAGAGTTGGTTATGGTTCCTTGGGTCATATTTGATATCCCGGAAAAATATCATGTGATCCGGTACATGCTCCGTACCAAGGTGTCCGGCCTGGACCATGGCAGGCAATAATATAGGACGTCTGGTGGAATTCCAGTTTAATTTCCATAAAATGCCAAAAAATGTAACTTGATCATTTTGAAGCGTTGGTTATGGTCCCTTGGGTCGTATTTGATATCCCGTACAAATATCATGAGATCCGGTACCGGCTCCGTACCAAGGCGTCCGACCTGGACTATAGCAGGCGATAATACAGGCACGGCTGGCAGAATTCCAGTTTAATTGCAATAAAATGCCAAAATATGTAACTTCATCATTTCGAAGCGTTGGTTGTGGTTCCTTGGGCCGTATTTGATGTCCCGGACAAATATCATGTGATTTGGTACAGACTACGTACCAAGGCGTCCGGCGTGGACCATGGATGGTGATAATACAGGCACGACTGGAGGAATTCCAATTTAATTGCCATAAAATGCATAAAAATGTAACTTGATCATTTGGAAGCGTTGGTTATGGTTCCTTGGGTCATATTTGATGTCCCAGAAAAATATCATATGATCCGGTACCGGCTCCGTACCAAGGCGTCCCGCCTGGACCATGGCAGGCGATAATACAGGCACGACTGGCGGAATTCCAGCTTAATTACCATAAAATGCCAAAAAATGTAACTTGATCATTTCGAAGAGTTGGTTATAGTTCCTTGGAATGTATTTGATGTTCCGGAAAAATATCATATGATCCGATACCGGCTCCATACCAAGGCGTCCGGCCTGGACCATGGATGGCGATAATACAGGCACGACTGGCGGAATTCCAGTTTAATTGCCATAAAATGCTAAAATATGTAACTTGATCATTTCGAAGTGTTGGTTGTGGTTCCTTGGGCCGTATTTGATGTCTCGGACAAATATTATGCGATTTGGTACCGGCTACTTACCAAGGCATCTGGCCTGGACCATGGATGGCGATAATACAGGCACGACTGGCGGAATTCCAATTTAATTGCCATAAAATGCATAAAAATGTAACTTGATCATTTAAAAGCGTTGGCTATGGTTCCTTGGGTCATATTTGATCTCCCGGACAAATATCATGCAATTCGTACCTGCTACGTCACACGGCGTCCGGCTTGGACCATGGCAGGCGATAATATATGCACGACTTGGGAATTCCCATTTAATTGCCATAAAATGCCAAAAAATGTAACTTGATCATTTCAATGAATTGGTTATGGTTCCTTGGGTTGTAGTTGATTTCCCGAAAAAATATTATATGATCCGGTACCGGCTCCATACCAAGGCGTCCAGCCTGGGCCATGGATGGCGATAATACAGGCACGACTGGCGAAATTACAGTTTAATAGCCATAAAATGCCAAAAAATGTAACTTGATAATTTCGAAGCGTTGGTTATGGTTCCTTGTATCATATTTGATGTCTCAGAATAATATCATGAGATTTGGTACAGGCTCCGTACCAAGGTGCCCGGCCTGGACCATGGCAGGTGATAATACAGGCAAGTCTGGCGATATTCCAGTTTAATCATGTTCGAAATGATCAAGTTACGTTGGGTCGTATTTTTTGTCCCGGACAAATATCATCCTATCCCATACCGGCTCCGTACCAAGGCGTCCGACCTGGACCATGGCAGACGAAGATACAGGCACGACTGGCGGAATTCCAGTTTAATTGCTATAAAATTCCAAAAAATGAAACTTGATCCTTTAGAAGCGTTGTTTATGGTTCCTTGTGTCGTATTTGATGTCCCAGACAAACATGATGAGATCTGGTACCGGATCCGTACCGAGGCGACCAGCCTGGACCATGGCAGGCGATAATACAGGCACGACTGGAGGAATTCCAATTTAATTGCCATAGAATTCCAAAAATGTAACTTGATCATTTTGAAGCATTGGTTTTGGTTCCTTGTGTCGTATTTGATGTCTCGGAAAAATATCATGAGGTTCGGTACCGGATCCGTACCAAGGAATCCAACCTGGACCATGGAAGGCGATAATACAGGCATGACTGGCGGAATTCCAGTTTAATTGCCATAAAATGCCAAAAAATGTAACTTGATAATTTCGAAGCGTTGGTTATGGATCCTTGGGTCATATTTGATGCCCGGACAAATATCGTGTGATTCGGTACCGGCTACACACCAAGGCGTCCCGCCTGGACCATAGCAGGCGATAATACATGCACGACTTGGCGGAATTCTAGTTTAATTTCCAAAAAATGTTACTTGATCATTTTGAAGAGTTGGTTATGGTTCCTTGGGTTGTATTTGTTGTCCCGGACAAATATCATGTTTTCCGGTACCGGCTCCATACCAAGGTTTTCGGCCTGGACCATGGATGGCGATAATACAGGCACGACTGGCGGAATTCCAATTTAATTGCCATAAAAGGACAAAAAATGTAACTTGATCATTTTGAAGCGTATGTTATGGTTACTTGGGTCGTATTTAATGTACCGGAGAAATATCATGTGATCCGGTACCGGCTCCGTACCAAGGCAACCGACCTGGACTATGGCAGGCGATAATACAGGCACGACTTGGCGGAATTCCAGTTTAATTGCCATAAAATGCCAAAAAATGTAATTTGATCATTTCGAAGAGTTGGTTATGGCTCCTTGGGTTGTATTTGATGTCTCGGAAAAAATATCATGAGATCCGATACCGGCTCCATACCAAGGCGTCCGGCCTGGACCATGGATGGCGATAATACAGGCACGACTGACGGAATTCCAGTTTAATAGCTATAAAATGCTAAAAAATGTAACTTGATCATTTCGAAGCGTAGGTTATGGTTCTTTGGGTCATATTTGATGTCCCGAACAAATATCATGCGATCCGGTACCGGCTCCATACCAAGGCGTCCGGCCTGGACCATGGATGGCGATAATACAGGCACGACTGGCGGAATTCCAGTTTAATAGCCATAAATTGCCAAAAAATGTAACTTCATCATTTCAAAACGTAGGTTATGGTTCCTTGGGTCATTTTTTATGTCCCGGAAAAATATCATGCGACCCGGTACTGAATCCCGAACAAGGCATCCGGCCTAGATCATGGCAGGCGATAATACAGGCACGACTAACGGAATTCTAATTTAATTGCCATAAAATGCCAAAAAATGTAACTTGATAATTTTGAAGCGTTTTTTATGGTTCCTTATGTCGTATTTGATGTCTCGGACAAATATCATGAGATTCGGTACCAGCTCCGTACCAAGGAGTCCGACCTGGACCATGGCAGGCGATAATACAGGCATGATTGCGGAATTCCAGTTTAATTGCCATAATGCGAAAAAATGCAACTTGATCATTCGAAGCATTGGTTATGGTTCCTTGGGTCGTATTCAATGTCCCAAAAAAATATCATGCGATCCGATAAAGGGTCCGTACCAAGGCGTCTGGCCTGGACCATGGCAGGCGATAATACAAGCACGACTTGGCGGAATTCCAGTTTTAATTGCCATAAAATGCCAAAAAATGTAACTTGATCATTTGAAGCGTTGGTTATGGTTCCGTGGGTCGTATTTAATGTCCCGGAAAAATATCATGCGATCCGATAACGGCTCCGTACCAAGGCGTCCGGCCTGGACCATGGCAGGCGATAATACAAGCACGAATTGGCGAAATTCCAGTTTAATTGCCATAAAATGCCAAAAGATGTAACTTGATCATGTCGAAATGTAGGTTATGGTTCCTTGGGTCATATTTGATGTCCCGGACAAATATCATGTCACCCGGTACTGGCTCCCTAACAAGGCGTCCGGCCTGGACCATGGCAGGCGATAATATAGACACGATTGGCAGAAGTCAAGTGTAATTGCAACAAAATGCCAAAAAATGTAACTTGATCATTTAGAAGAGTTGGTTATGGTTCATGTAGTCGTATTTGATGTCCCGGAGAAATATCATGCTATCCGGTACTGGCTCTGTACCAAGGCGTCCGGCCTGGACTATGGCAGGCGGTAATACAGGCACGACTGGCGGAGTTCCAATTTAATTGCCATAAAATGCCAAAAATGTAACTTGATCATTTCGAAGAGTTGGTTATGGTTCCGTGTCTCGTATCTGATGTCTCGGAAAAATATCATGAGATTCGATACCGGATCCGTACCAAGGAGTCCGTACTGGACCATGGCACGCGATAATACAGGCATGACTGGCGGAATTCTAGTTTAATTGCCATAAAATACCAAAAAATGTATCTTAATATTTTCGAAGCGTTGGTTATGGTTCCTTGGGTCATATATTATGTCCTGAATAGATATCATGTGATTCTGTACCTGCTACGTACCACGTCGTCCGGCCTGGACCATGGCAAGCGATAATACATGCACGACTTGGCGGAATTCCAGTTTAATTTCCATAAAATGCCAAAAAATGTAACTTAATCATTTTGAAGAGTTGGTTATGGTTCCTTGGGTTTTATTTGATGTCCCGAAAATATATCATGCGATCCGGTACCGGCTCCATACCAAGGCGTCCGACTTGGACCATGGATGGAGATAATACAGGCGTGACTGGCGGAATTCCAGTTAATAGCCATAAAATGCCAAAAAATGTAACTTGATCATTTCGAAGCATTAGTTATGGTTCGTTGGGTCATATCTGATATCCCCGAGAAATATCATGCGACCCGGTATCGTCTCCATACCAAGGCGTCTGGCCTGGACCATGGCAGGCGATGTTACATCCACGACTGACGGAATTCCAGTTTAATTGCCATAAAATGCCAAAAAATGTAACTTGATCATTTTGAAGCGTTGGTTATGGTTCCTTGGGTCGTATTTGATCTCCCAAAAAAATATCATGCGATCCGGTACCGGCTTCATACCAAGGCGTCCGGCCTGGACCATGGATGGCGATAATATAGGCGTGACTGGCGGAATTCCAGTTTAATAGCCATAAAACTCCAAAAAATGTAACTTGATCATTTCGAAGCGTTAGTTATGGTTCCTTGGGTCATATTTGATGTCCCGTACAAATATCATGCGACTCGGTATCGGCTCCGTACGAAGGCGTCCAGCCTGGACCATGGCAGGCGATAATACAGGCACGACAGGCGGAATTCCAATTTAATTGCCATAAAATGCTAAAAAATGTAACTTGATCATTTCGAAGAGTTGTTTATGGTTCCTTGGGTCATATTTGATATTCCAGACAAATATCATGCGATTTGGTACCGCCTCCGTACCAAGGCGTCGGGCCTGGACCATGGCAGGCAATATTACATCCACGACTGACGAAATTCCAGTTTAATTGCCATAAAATGTCAAAAAATATAACTTGATCATTTTGAGGCATTGTTTATGGTTCCTTGGGTCATATTTGATATCCCGAACAAATATCATGCGATTCGGTACCGACTTCGTACCAAGGCGTCGGGCCTGGACCATGGTAGGCGATATTACATCCACGACTGGCTGAATTCCAGTTTAATTTCCATAAAATGCTCAAAAATGTAGCTTGGTCATTTCGAAGCATTGGTTATGGTTCCTTGGGTCATATTTGATCTCCCAGAGAAATATCATGCGATCTGGTACCAGCTCTGTACCATGGCGTCCGGCCTGGACTATGGCAGGCAATATTACAGGCACAGCTGGCAAAATTCCAGTTCAATTGCCATAAAATTCAAAAAAATATAGCTTGATCATTACCAAGCATTGGTTATGGTTTCTTGGGTCGTATTTGATGTCCCGTACAAATATCATGCAACTCGGTACCTGCTACGTAGCAAGGCGTCCGGCCTGGACCATGGATGGCGATAATACAGGCACGACTGGCGGAATTCCAGTTTAATTGCCATAAAATGCAAAATAATGTAACCTGATCATTTCGTAGCATTGGTTATGGTTCCTTGGGTCATATTTGATGTCCCGGACAAATATCATGCGATCCGGTACCGACTCTGTACCAAGGCGTCTGGCCTGGACCATGGCAGGCGATAATACCGCCACGACTGGCAGAATTCCAATTTAATTTCCACAAAATGCCAAAAAATGTAACTTGATTATTTTGAAGCGTTGTTTATGGTTCCTTGGGTCGTATATGATTCTCGGAGAAATATCATGTGATCCGGTACTAGCTACGTATCAAGGCGTCCGGCCTGGACCATGGCAGGCGATAATACAGACACGATTGGCAAAATTCAAGTGTAATTGCAATAAAATGCCAAAAAATGTAACTTGATCATTTAGAAGCGTTGGTTATGGTTCATGTAGTCGTATTTGATGTCCCGGAGAAATATCATGCGATCCGGTACTGGCTCTGTACCAAGGCGTCCGGCCTGGACTATGGCAGGCGGTAATACAGGCACAACTGGCGGAATTCCAATTTAATTGCCATAAAATGCCAAAAATGTAACTTGATCATTTCGAAGCGTTGGTTATGGTTCCGTGTGTCGTATTTGATGTCTCGGACAAATATCATGAGATTCGGTACAGACTCCGTACCAAGGAGTCCGACCTGGGCCATGGTAGGCGATAATACAGGCATGACTGGTGGAATTCCAATTTAATTGCCATAAAACGCCAAAAAATGTAACATGATCATTTCGAAGCATTGGTTATGGTTCCTTGGGTCATATTTCATATCCCGGACTAATATCATGAGACCCAATACCGGCTCTGTACGAAGGCGTCTGGCCTGGACCATGGCAGGCGATAATACATGCACGATTGTGGGAATTCCAGTTTAATTGCCATAAAATGCCAAACAATGTAACTCGATCATTTCAAAGCATTGGTTATGGTTCTCTGGGTTGTATTTGATGTCCCTGAGAAATATCATGTGATCCGGTACTGTCTCTGTACCAAGGCGTCCGGCCTAGACCATGGCAAGCGATAATAGAGGTACGACTAGCAGAATTCCAGTTTAATTGCCATAAAATGCCAAAAAATTCAACTTGATCATTTCGAAGTGTTGGTTGTGGTTCCTTGGGTCGTATTTGATGTCCACGAAAAATATCATGCGATCCGGTACCAGCTCCGTACCAAGGTTTCCGGCCTGGACCATGGCAGGCGCTAATACAGGCACGACTGGCGGAATTAAAAATTTATTGTCATAAAATGCCAAAGAATGTAACTTGATCATTTGGAAACGTTGGTTATAGTTCCTTGGGTCATATTTAATGTCCCGGACAAATAACATGTGACCCGGTACCGGTTCCGTACCAAGGCGTCTGGCCTGGACCATCGCAGGCGATAATCCAGGCACGAATGGTGGAATTCTAGTTTAATTGCCATAAAATGTAACTTGATCATTTCGAAGCATTGGCTATGGTTCTTTGAGTCATATTTCATATCTCGGACAAATATCATGCGACTGGTACCTGCTTCGTACCTAGGTGTCCGGCCTGGACCATGGCAGGCGATAATACAGGCACGACTGTCGGAATTCCAGTTTAATTGACATAAAATGCCAAAAAATGTAAATTGATCATTTCGAAGCGTTGGTTATGGTTCCTTGGGTCATATTTAATCTCCCGCACAAATATCATGTGACCCAGTACCATCTCCGTACCAAGGCGTCCGGCCTGGACCATGGCAGGCGATAATATAGGCACGACTTGCTGAATTCCAGTTTTATTGCCATAAAATGACAAAAATGTAACTTGATCATTTCGAAGCGTTGGTTATGGTTCCTTGGGACATCTTTCATATCCCGGACAAATATCATGTGACCTCGTACCAGCTCCGTACCAAGGCGTCCGGCCTGGACCATGGCAGGCGATAATACAGGCACGACTGTCAGAATTCTAGTTTAATTTTCATAAAATGCCAAAAAATGTAACTTACTAATTTCAAAGCGTTGGTTATGGTTCCTTGGGTCATATTTGATATCCTGGACAAATATCATGTGATCCGGTACCGACTCCGTACCAAGGCGTCCGGCTTGGACCGTGGCAGGCGATAATACATGCACGAATGACGGAATTCCAGTTTAATTGCCATAAAATGCCAAAAATGTAACTTGATCATTTTGAAGTGCTGTTTATGGTTCCTTGGGTCGTATTTTATGTCCCGGAAAAATATAATGTGATACGGTAATGGCTCTGTACCAAGGTGTCTGGCCTGGACCATAGCAGGAGATTATACAGGCATGACTGGCGAAGTTTCAGTTTATATGCCATAAAATGACAAAAATTTTAACATGATCATTTCGAAGCATTGGTTATGGTTCCTTGTGTCTTATTTGATGTCTCAGATAAATATCATGAGATTCGACACCGGCTGCGTACCAAGGAGTTTGACCTGGACCATGGCAGGCGATAATACATGCATGACTGGCGCAATTCCAGTTTAATTGCCATAAAATGTAACTTGATCATTTCGAAGTTTTGGTTATGGTTCCTTGGGTCATATTTAATGTCTCGGAAAAATATCATGTGACCCGGTACCGGCTCCGCACCAAGGCGTCCAGCCTGGACCATGGCAGGCGATAATACATGCGCGACTGACGGATTTTCAGTTTAATTGCCATAAAATGCCAAAAAATGTAACTTGATCATTTAGAAGAGTTGGTTATGGTTTCTTGAGTTGTATTTGATGTCCAGAAAAAATATCATGCGATCCAGTACCGGCTCCATACCAAGGCGTCCGGCGTGGACCATGGATGGCGATAATACAGGCACGACTGGCGGAATTCCAATTTAATTTCCATAAAATGCCAAATAATGTAACTTGATCATTTTGAAGCGTTAGTTATGGTTCCTTGGATCGTATTTGATGTCCAGGACAAATATCATGTGATCCGATATCGGCCCCGTACCAAGTCGTCCGGCCTGGACCATGGTAGGCACTAATACAGGCACGACTGGCAGGATTCCAGTTTAAATTCCATAGAATGTCAAAAAATATAACTTGATCATTTCGAAGCATTGGTTATGGTTCCTTGGGTCATACTTGATATCCCGGACAAATATCATGTCATCCGCTACTGGCTCCGTACCAAGGCATCCGGCATGGACCATGGCAGGCGATAATACATGCATGACTGACGGAATTCCAGTTTAATTTCCATAAAATGCCAAAAAAGGTAACTTGATCATTGTGAAGCATTGGTTATGGTTCCCTGGGTCGTATTTGATGTCTCGGAAAAATAGCATGAGATCCGGTACCGGCTGCATACCAAGGCGTCCGGCCTAGACCATGGCAGGCGATAATACAGGCACGACTACCGAAATTCCAGTTTAATTTCCATAAAATGCCAAAAAATATAATTTTATCATTTTGAAGCGTTGGTTATGGTTCCTTGGGTCATATTTGATGTCCTGGAGAAATATAATGCAATTCGGTAACGGCTCTGTACCAAGGCGTCCGGCCTGGACCATGGCAGGCGATAATATAGGCACGACTAGCGGAATTCCAGTTTAATTGCCATAAAATACCAAAAAAATGTAACTTGATCACTTCGAAGTGTTGGTTATGGTTCCTTCGATCGTATTTGATGTCCTGGATAAATATCATGATATCCGGTACCGTCTCCGTACCAAGGCGTCCGGCCTGGACCATGGCAGGCAATAATACAGGCACGACTGGCGGAATTCCTGTTAAATTGCCATAAAATGCCAAAACATGTTACTTGGTCATTTCGAAGTGTTGGTTATGGTTCCTTGGGTCGTATTTATTATCCTGGATAAATATCATGTGATTCGGTACCGGCTCCATACCAAGGCGTCCGGCCTGGACTATTGCACGCAATAATACAGGCACGGCTGGCGGAATTCCAGTTTAATTGCCATAAAATTCCAAAAAATGTAACTTGATCATTTCGAAGTGTTGGTTATAAATCCTTCGGTTGTATTTGATGTACCAGACAAATATCATGTGATTCGGTACCGGCTAAGTACCAAGTCGTCCGGCCTGGACCATGGCAGGCACTAATACATGCACGACTGGCAGGATTCCAGTTTAAATTCCATAGAATGTCAAAAAATATAACTTGATCATTTAGAAGCATTGTTTATGGTTCCTCGGGTCATACTTGATATCCCGGAAAAATATCATGTAATCCGGTACTGGCTCCGTACCAAGGCATCCGGCCTGGACCATGGCAGGCGATAATACATGCATGACTGGCGGAATTCAAGTTTAATTGCCATAAAATGCCAAAAAANCCATAGAATGTCAAAAAATATAACTTGATCATTTAGAAGCATTGTTTATGGTTCCTCGGGTCATACTTGATATCCCGGAAAAATATCATGTAATCCGGTACTGGCTCCGTACCAAGGCATCCGGCCTGGACCATGGCAGGCGATAATACATGCATGACTAGCGGAATTCCAGTTTAATTTCCATAAAATGCCAAAAAAGGTAACTTGATCATTGCGAAGCATTGGTTATGGTTCCCTGGGTCGTATTTGATGTCTCGGAAAAATAGCATGAGATCCGGTACCGGCTGCGTACCAAGGCGTCCGGCCTAGACCATGGCAGGCGATAATACAGGCACGACTACCGAAATTCTAGTTTAATTTCCATAAAATGCCAAAAAATGTAATTTGATCATTTCGAAGCGTTGGTTATGGTTCCTTGGGTCATATTTGATGTCCTGGAGAAATATAATGCAATTCGGTAACGGCTCTGTACCAAGGCGTCCGGCCTGGACCATGGCAGGCGATAATATAGGCACGACTAGCGGAATTCCAGTTTAATTGCCATAAAATACCAAAAAAATGTAACTTGATCACTTCGAAGCGTTGGTTATGGTTCCTTTGATCGTATTTGATGTCCTGGATAAATATCATGATATCCGGTACCGGCTCCGTACCAAGGCGTCCGGCCTGGACCATGGCAGGCAATAATACAGGCACGACTGGCGGAATTCCTGTTTAATTACCATAAAATGCCAAAACATGTTACTTGATCATTTCGAAGTGTTGGTTATGGTTCCTTGGGTTGTATTTATTGTCCTGGATGAATATCATGTGATTCGGTACCGGCCCCATACCAAGGCATCCGGCCTGGACTATTGCACGCAATAATACAGGCACGGCTGGCGGAATTCCAGTTTAATTGCCATAAAATTCCAAAAAATGTAACTTGATCATTTTGAAGCGTTGGTTATAAATCCTTCGGTTGTATTTTATGTACCAGACAAATATCATGTGATTCGGTACCGGCTACGTACCAAGGCATCCGTCCTGGACAATGGAAGGCGATAATGCAGGCACGACTTGGCGGAATTCTAGTTTAATTGCCATAAAATGCCAAAAATTGTAACTTGATCCTTTCAAAGTTTTTGTTATGGTTCTTAGGGTCATATTTGATGACCCGGACAAAATTCATGCAATACAGTATCGGCTACGTACCACGGCGTTCGGCCAGGACCATGGCAGGCGATAAGAAAGGCACGAGTTTAATTGCCATAAAATGCCAAAAAATGTAACTTGATAATTTCGAAGTTTTGGTTATGGTTCCTTGGGTCATATTTGATGTCCCGGACAAATATCATGCGATTTGGTATCGGTTACGTACCACGGCGTCTAGCCTGGACCATGGCAGGCGATAATACAATCACGACTTGGCGGAATTCCAGTTTAATTGCCATAAAATGCCAAAAAATGTAACTTGATCATTTCGAAGAGTCGGTTATGGTTCCTTGGGTTGTATTTGATGTAACTTGATAATTTCGAAGTTTTGGTTATGGTTCCTTGGGTCATATTCGATGTCCCAGACAAATATCATGCGATTTGGTACCGGTTACGTACCACGACGTCTGGCCTGGACCATGGCAGGCGATAATACAATCACGACTTGGCGGAATTCCAGTTTAATTGCCATAAAATGCCAAAAAATGTAACTTGATCATTTCTAAGAGTTGGTTATGATTCCTTGGGTTGTATTTGATGTCCCGGAAAAATACCATGCGATCCGGTGTCGGCTCTATACCTAGGCGTCCGGCCTGGACCATGGATGGCGATAATACAGGCACGACTGGCGAAATTCCAGTTTAATTGCCATAAAATGCCAAAAAATGTAACTTGATCATTTCGTAGCGTTGGTTATAGTTCCTTGGATCATATTTGATATTCCGGACACATATCATGCGATCCGGTACCGTCTCTGTACCAAGGCGTCCGGCCTAGACCATGGTAGGAGATAATACATGCAAGACTGTCGGAATTCTAGTTTAATTGCCATGAAATGCAAAAAAATGTAACTTGATCATTTCGAAGCATTGGTTATGGTTCCTTGGGTTGTATTTGATGTCCCGGAAAAATACCATGCGATCCGGTGCCGGCTCTATACCTAGGCGTCCGGCCTGGACCATGGATGGCGATAATACAGGCACGACTGGCGAAATTCCAGTTTAATTGCCATAAAATGCCAAAAAATGTAACTTGATCATTTCG
>ML318687.1:0-15642 GCA_005239505.1 Nicotiana paniculata
AAACTTTGATGCTTCAGTTGAACGTCTTTTTCTATTTTCCACTCGGTATTCGACATCCGTTTTACAGTTCGACTAATCCGGATCCGTACTAAAAATTTTAATTTAGAGGTAAAGCGCTCTATATCAAAAGCGACTCAATATGTAATGCTTGAATGCTAGACCTCTTGTTGGGATGGAAGAATACTTATCATTCCATCACAATCTTTTGGTGGTTCAATTGAAATTTTTTTGCATTTGAAATGAAGTAGAAATTGCTTCTTTTTTTGGGGAAGGGAGGGGGTTTATGTAGTGCGGTAGTGATGAGATTATAATCACCTATAAGCTACATCAATAAATTGTCTGAATTTGAATGAATATACATATGTATAGGCTCTTGTGGTGATGCATTTAACTAACAAAAAAGTGCCAAAATTACCCTTAAAACTTTTTTGATAGATCACTTCTATTCTCCGTTATAATGGTACTAAATAAATCCTTGCCATCAAAATTTAGGACCACAATTAATGTAAAAACTAACGGTTGAAGCCGTGGAAACAGCCTCTTGCAAAAATGTAGGGTAAAACTGCATACAATAGACCCTTCTGGTCGGGCCCTTCTCCGGACCCGACGCATAGCGAAAGCTTAATGCACCTGCAGGCTGCCCTTCACAAATTTAAACCTCATTGAGAAATTCATATCTTATTTTAGTTGAGGCTTTACATACTTAAAGAATGTGTACTTAAATTCAGAAATTTTACTAAGTTTCGGTTTTTTATTTTACAGTGTGCAATATAATTTTGCTAGACCAGCTTATAGGACAGTTGGCAATTTAAAGCCACATATTTTTGTAGTAAAAATCTTGGAAAGACTGATGCAATACAACATGCCAAGTCGACAAGAACTGATGCTAGTGAAATCTTGAAATCCAATGAAATTGTAGATAGAGATATCATAAGATAAGAACTATTTACCTCCCTCCCAATATATAGTAAAGCCCAAGTAACCATACTACACAACATCTCATTTCTTTATCACTTCAGCCATCAGAAAACACTTTTTTCACCATTTTAAACCATGGCTGCTTCTACCATGGCTCTCTCCTCCTCTTCTTTTGCCGGAAAGGCAGTAAAACTCTCACCACCGTCCTCTGAAATTACTGGAAATGGGAAAGTTACCATGAGGAAGACTGTTACCAAGGCCAAGCCTGTCTCTTCTGGCAGCCCATGGTACGGTCCCGACCGCGTCAAGTACTTGGGCCCATTCTCTGGTGAGTCTCCAAGCTACTTGACTGGTGAGTTCCCTGGTGATTATGGATGGGACACTGCTGGACTCTCAGCTGATCCAGAGACTTTTGCCAAGAACCGTGAGTTGGAGGTGATCCACTGCAGATGGGCCATGCTTGGAGCTCTTGGTTGTGTCTTCCCCGAACTCTTGGCCCGTAACGGTGTCAAGTTCGGTGAGGCTGTATGGTTCAAGGCTGGATCCCAAATTTTCAGCGAGGGTGGACTTGACTACTTGGGAAACCCAAGTTTGGTCCACGCACAAAGCATCTTGGCCATATGGGCTTGTCAAGTTGTGTTGATGGGAGCTGTTGAGGGTTACCGTGTTGCCGGTGGACCTCTTGGTGAGGTTGTTGACCCACTTTACCCTGGTGGCAGTTTCGACCCATTAGGCCTTGCTGAAGACCCAGAGGCTTTCGCTGAACTCAAGGTAAAGGAGATCAAGAATGGTAGACTTGCTATGTTCTCCATGTTTGGATTCTTTGTTCAGGCTATCGTCACCGGAAAGGGTCCATTGGAGAACCTTGCCGATCACCTCGCAGACCCAGTTAACAACAATGCTTGGTCCTACGCTACAAACTTTGTCCCCGGAAAGTGATTTAACAAAAGTTGATCTCTAATCTTCAAGTAGTGTGAGACTGAGTATGTAGCTTTTGAGTGATGAACCCAAAGAAGGGTCAGAGTTTATTTTTAGCATTCTGGGTTATGGGTTCATTAATGTGGTGTAAATTGGTTTGGATTAATTAATGACGAACATGTGACTCTTTTAATATTTTTTCTTGCACTTCCAATCTTTAATGTTGTACTTCTTCATGCTTTCAAAGTGCTTAACGATTTAAAATGGTAGTGAAAATAAAGAACAAAAGAATGTTCGAAGAACAGTTCTTTGTTGTTTATTTTACTATGTCAATAAATTTTATCAAATGGTGAAGGTTAATTATCATTTTACCAGGTTACTAATTGCATTTTACCAAGAGATTTACCTATTTAGTATCTTAAAAATAATATGATTGTATAAATATTTTTCACATCGTAAATACATAGAACATAAACTTTATCTCATCTAGCATTAGTATCATATCTTTCTTCACATAGCAAATACCCTTTCCTTTATATAGGGCTTCAATTTTGGTCACCTAATTCTGCAAACGATTTTAGTTTGGATTTACAATGTTTTTCCTTGAAAACTTAAAGAGGTGCTAATCATCTATATTTTTGACCTTGCATTCTCAGATTTTGGCTGCTACCGTGAATTGTTATTATAGGGAACATATATTATTAGGACTGGCAATGGAGCAGGGTAAAAGCAGGGCAGAGCAAAGGTTAAACGGGGCGGGCAGGGTAATGGTTAAACGGGGCAGGGCAGGTCAAAACTGAAATTTTTGAAATATTAAAGAGGGCAGGGCAGGTAGTAGGGCAAGCTTTCCGTATAATCTAGTTTAATGCTTGATGAGTAACACTAATGGAAATTTGCGTCTTTTTGTTACAAAACCCATGTGTACATCTTATTCTTATTGGGTTAATTTGGTCATGATAGATTTTATTTTACTGACTAAGTACTCTAACGCTTCAATGGTTGAGAAAATATAATGCTACAAGACTTCAGGTCTATTGAGGTTGAAGGTGCTTTGTTTTATTTCAATTTCTATAATTTTCTTTTTGGCCTAATAGTTAATTACGGGTAAAAGCTTCAGCTTTGGTTAGAAAAATATTAGATGGCTATTACAAAAGCTGAAAGGACCTTAATTTTTCTTTTCAATTTGTGTAGTTTATTGACTTGCTGCAGTAATTATCAAATGTCATGCGAATGAATATGGTTAATTTTTCTCTTTATGCTACTGTTAATTGAATTGAAAATTGCAATACTCTAGTGTTAGAAATGCAATTGTACCATGAAATCTTTTTTTTCTTAGTTCTGAAGAAAAGAAACTGTTTCGAAAATGTCTTTAAGTAGTTTACCCATTTACTTGAGTTGAAGCATTAATATTGCAAAATGAATAACAAAATAAAAAATTAAAGAACTAAATGAATGGGGCAGGGCAGGTCATGGTAGGGCAAGCAAACTTTTGAAAAATTACTAAACGGGGCAGGGTAGAGCGGGTTAAAATTTTAGCGGGTCAAGGCTTGCCCTGCCCCGCCCTATTTGACATCCCTATATATTATAACATAACATAAAAATCGATTCCTCAAAAACTTGGCTTTTATAGTGAACGATTATTATATAGAGATGTTATACAGAGATCGACTGTACTATATAAAGATCAGTACAACCCACATTAACCTTCCCAATATTTCATCCCATTTATGCGCAAAAATTTACTGGACAGCAAAGCAGAAAGCAGATGGTAACAGATTACTAGTGGGAAACAGAACACAACTACTAACTATAGATGAGAAAACAGCAAAAGGGGGTTAACTGTGTAACAAGAGTTGAGAGAAACAAACGCGCCAACTAGCACTGCGTTAGCTCAGACATTCCTACGTTACATTTAACTCTGAGGATAAACACGTAAAGTACAGCCTCATAGCACAGGGCAGCAGCCGGTCAAGTCCCTTCAGGGATCATGAACGATGGTTATTTCCACAGAAATTGCTCGAAAGGCCACTTTCACACTCATTACAAGACCCCAATAAAACAAGGAGGCGGCAAGATTAGTAGTCGTTTTGCCATATCTGTTGTTGAGACTGCTTCGGCTGACCTTGAGAACCAGCCAACGATGCTGCATCCCGGAGGTTTTGTTGCTGCTGTTGATCCAATGAGATACCAGCCTGAGAATTGTAGAAATGTGGGTAACCACCCAAAGATCCATGGCTCTGTGACGGCTGCTGACCTTGCCTAAATCCACCAGCCGTTTGCTGATTTTGTCCCTGAAAGCCATAGTACGTGTTGGCAGGAACAGCTGAAATTGTTCTTGAACCAAGTCCATGATGCCACAAAGCTGAATTCTCACTCTGAAATAAAAGAGTGCAAAATAAAGGAGGGCGATACGCAGTGCTGAAAGACAGCGCAGATAGAACCAGTGACATTACGCTGCATTTCTAAGTTTCTTGCAAACCACCCAAGGTAGAACTTGACAAATGTAATTAACCAAACAAAATTCAAAAAAGGCCACGTGGCCAACTCAGGTGCTCATAAGAAAATTTTGGGACTAATGAGTGATAAACAAGTCCCTGTTAGTAAGTAAGGATATTTGTAACCCAAAAGATTAACGGCAAGGACACTAGCGAGTCAAACTGTAAAAGGAGGGTAAATGTAAACCTTTACAAAAAGTACTGGGGTAGGTATGACCTTTTTCTCTTTCTCTATATTTATTAAGTCTACTTTTCTTCTATACTTGCAAGAAAAGGAATTTTACACACTTTCACAGTAGAAGTTACTAATTGCACACCGCCAAAATGACACAAGGTAGCTACTTTTGTTTTGGATGGTTTTTTTTGTGTGTGTGTGGGGTGGGGCGGGGGGGNAATGGTACATGTGATAACAGCGTCGGAGGACTCTAGGGGGGGGGGGGGGGGGGGGGGGGGGGGGGGTCGATAGGAATAGTTGTGCTTGTAAAAAGAACAGGTTACCTGCTGAAGAGACATCAAATGATTGGTATCCTTGTACTGAGAGCTCAACACGTCATCGTAACTTAAGTTAGTGCCAGAAGGAGCAGCAGCGGGGTTGATTGGGAAGTTCCCCGGGATAGCAGTTGTATTTCCGAAAGCACCATATCCAGAAGGAATAGTGGCAGACTGCGGCAAGCTGTCGACAGAAGCATTATTCTTATATTGGGGGAGCATCGCCGCAAGCGACTGATGATAAGTGCTGTTACCAGGAAATGCTTGTTGGAATGCAGACGGCATATATGGATAGTTCTGATGCATAAAGGGATAACTAATCATGTTGGCAAATGGTCCTAGTGGAACAGTTGGTTGAGCATATGGGTGTACAGTTAGATGTTGCGGTACGGCAGCGACGCTAGTTCCAGAAAGCATCTGCTGCTGAGTAGGCTGGGCTGATGAAAAACCAACTGTCTTCAAAGCCTGCGGAAACAATTAAACACAATCAACTATGACGCACCAACGAAACAAGAGCAAAGGGAGAAAAGTTTGGATGGATAATCAAAGTATACTGTGAAATATCTATTGGATACAGGCAGATGCATTACCTCAGGCATGGAAATTGTTGCGCCACTGATTGATGAAACTGAGTTGCCATATTTTGTTGGCATTGCTTGTGTTGTTGGATAAGGGGAATACGAAAGCTCCGACTCTCGACCAGGATGAACGTTACCAGCCAACAAGGTACTCTGCAAAGAATTTGTGTAGACCTACTCGAATAAAATATCAATAGAGAAAATTAGGTAGAGCAACAGATACTATTCTACGGCAGATAAAATGGTAACTCAGATCTCGTTAACATGCTCCTCTAGTAATTTTTTGATAAATGATGTGCTTCTTTACTGTTCTGTTGGGGGCATTACAGATATTCCGCTACTTATTACATTTTTCTTTAATAAAATATTTATTCATCAAAGTGCACCAAACATTATACACCTTCACAAAAACAAATAGTTTAGCTACTTGGAATTCGTAATCACTGAGGGTCAGGACTCGAGAGAATTAATGCTATTATATGTTAGAATATATATTAGTTAAAAGCTAGCAAACACCAAACTTACATTAAGCACTTGAAATACAAATTAAAGAGAATGAAACGCTGTTGATATTATGTGTCTCCCCATCGCAAAGGAGCCACAAATATGAGCGAGTTTACACAGTAAAGAAGACTTACAAGGACTAAAGTACTTCTTTTCCACCAAAACGCCAAAAAACTGAACAGTAAAGGCTGAGTAAGCTTATGTGACAGGATCAGACCCAGACCTCAGTTCACTACTTGAATATTATAATATTACAAAGCTAAACTTCAAAATAAGTAAGCTGGTGACTCACGCCCTAGGGTGTGGCCTAGTGGGTTGAGAACGTGAGGTCTCAAGCACAAATCCCAACAGAGGCAGAAACACTAGGTGATTTTTTCCCATCTATCCAAGGCTTGGTGGATAGAATTACCTAGTACCTGTTGCTTGCTGGTGAGAGGTAGCAGGTATACAATGGAATTAGTCGAAGAGCCCGCAAGCTAGCCCGGACACCACGATTATCAAAAAAAATTAAGCCAGCCGGTGACTCCTTATCAAAACAGTTATCCAGAGACATGCAGAAGTTTTTTTCCTTAAATGTGCAAAACACCTCAATGCATTATTTTGATATTTTCAGGTAAAAGGTCCACACACCAGAGTGCAAGGGAAGTATGTCTGTGACTTTCAACGGTTTAAGTCTTTACTTCCAACAAAGAACATGTATACCAAAGCTCTCAAGGGTAACGGAACACCTAACCAGAGAGGTCACAGAACCATGCAAAACTTTTCGTTATACATGCATCTCTCCACTAGAAAAGAAAGTTTAACAGCCAGATAAGTCTATTCCACTCTTTCAAAACACGCTTAAAATATCATCCAATGAGTAAAAAGGCAGATTGCAGAATACAAAGCTAACTAAGCTCCACATCAAAATGCCGCTTGTAACTCAAATATTAACAAAATAGCAACTGCCAATTTTGCAGCTCCTGATGCAGCAATTCCTTTCCTCAACGCCACTCATAACTAAATATCTAACAGAATTGCAATTCCTTGTCTCACTCGCCGAATACACTTAAACTAAAGTCATCTTCAAACTTGGAAGTTTTAATATTTGGAAATTTTTTGGCAAACAACAGGAAATGCATCCCAAGGAGAGAACAGGAAACCATTTTACCTGAACAAAAGGAAGAAAAAGTTTTCTTACTCACATTTGACAAAGGAGCAAGACTCTGCATATGAGAACCTGTCTGTGGCTGACTAAATGATGCATTCAAGTGTTGAGCACTTTCGTATGAATAGCTAGCAGCAGAGGACGGATAGGAGTATTGATGCCCATGTTCACTAGTTTCTGCTTTCAGAGATTCTGGTTGTGCAGCAGATGGCAAATCATAGTTTCCAGAACTTGCATTAGTTCTATGGAATAAATTACTATCAGACTCATTTCTGAGAGTTTCGTCACCATAGTATTCAGAAGCCCTGCAAAATAATGTAATTTAAAAATTAAAGAACTAGCCTTTCCTTATGCTTTGCACAGATCTCTCTTGTTTTGTACATCTATACACATTACACGGAAAAATATCTTTTTTACTATAGGAATATCAGTTTCAAATATTGATAAAGAGAGCGTTGTGTATAAATTTAAGATGGAAAAACATACTACATCATCATTTTAGTAGAAACAAAGTTGTGATCGATTTAACAGATTTACAAACCTGGTGCCCAAGTCCTTTGGTGCTTCTTCCAAGCTAGTTTTCGCAGGGGCGGAGGCATGTGATCCAGAAAAGGACACACCACCAAAGCTACCAAAACTTAGGTGTGAGCAGTCCGCTGTTTGAACTTGAAGATGGTCTGGAATCAAAACGGACGGACCATCTCCATCAGATGAAAAACCCCGATCGTCCTCTATACTTAGTTGTTGCAAGTTCGTAGCGACTGAAGAAGTTGAGGCGTTAATATCTTCAACTGCCACAAGATAAAGAACATTCTTATATAAAAAGGAGCAGTACATTAAAACATTTGAATGGCACAACTACTGTTGTACCAACAATCTAAAACAATTAGGTTTCTGATATGCTACATATCCATCGGTAGTAGATAAGGCAAACAGACTGCCACAATGTTAGCATTAGATAAAGATGGCAGTAAAGTAGTACATTAAGGGGCCGTTTGGCTTGGAGTTTAAGACATATAATCTCCACATATAAATAAACATAAGTTTATACATTGTTCAGTTGGGATTTGAGGAGATTTTAATCTCCAAATAGATATCAGTACTATTAATTAATACAATGTGTGGTTACTCCTTTTTGTTTTTTCATAAATAATACCTGCATAAGTTATGCGGACATCTATGTATTATTTTGTGCGGGATAGAATGAGGAATAAGATTGCAGGTATTAGTAATACATGGATTAAAATGCTAAAATGATCAAACTAATCCTCATAATAGTAAGAAATTTTTAATTTTGTTTAAAAGTAACAAATATTTTAGAGCATACACTGTATACTAATATGTAATATATCAACCCAAACATTCAACAAGAAATAATCCACAATCCCTATATTACTATTCCTTCCATAACAATACATACATTACAATATGTGTACTATCCCTGCATAACTTGTTTCTGAACCAAACAATCCCTAAGTCTGCAAGACCGTTAAGATGAACATCCATCACTTTCTACTAATTCTATCTTCCAATTAACGCAGATAAACAGATCTACATCTAACGATGCAACAATGCTAAAACACCAACCAATACCACTTCAATTAAACGAAAACAATGAGATTAATATGTTAAATGATGAAATGCATATCTCATGCCAAACCAAAACACACATATATTCACCTGGCTGATGCTCAAAAGTGTGATTCTGGTGTTGATATTTGTAGAGGTCATTGTCATCGAGAGAAGCACTATCATCATTATCCTCCTGCAACTTTCTACTGGAGAGAGAACTACCGAGATCTTCATTAGCACTGTCATCTCCCCCATGTGCCTCGTCAATTTCGGTTTGACGATCAATTCTGTCATATGACACGACAGATGGATCAGGATGTTGCACGAAATCAGTGGGAGGCTGCGAGGCAGCAGGCTGGCTAGCAGCTGACGGCTGCTCAATTAACGGCCATTCATTGTTCGCAGATAGCTGGTGAGATGAATAACCCCCTGGTTCCTGATGTACCTCGTGAACCTTCATATGATCATCAGAAAACTGCACATTATGATGTGATGCACCATAAGGAGGTGGTGCCCGAACATCATTTTGGTTGACACCAATAGTAGTATGGTGAGATACGTTAGGTACACTTGGCACTTTACTCTGTGGCCTACCCATTTTCACAATATCAGCCATTGATACTTGACCTGGCACCCCGCCCCAAGTAGGTTGATATCCAGAAGAAGGCTGTGAAGCAGCTGAATGACCATCAACTGCCGCTGGTGCCAATTTTTTACTTTCATTTCCAGCAGCATCACTGTAACACAATTCAAAAGCATAAAAAGGAAAATCAAAAACTAGCCAAACATCCCCAAAAATAGTTTGAACAACTTAACATGCATGGTTAAAAGGATAAATTACAAGAAAAATAATTTTCTTATGAGTCTATTCAACTTGATAATTTGATTCAGCAATTAAAGATTATTACCACTAATTAAATCTGGTTGTTCAAATATATCTTTATTATGATAAGAACTTCTCATTAGTGCAAAAGAGACATTGACAAACTTAATGGACCATGCTGCAGGGATCGATGGATTAATACACTGTTACCACCGACAGTATCTGAAAGCAACTGATTGACTTGTAAAAAAAATAAACCTTTTAACAAGACAACAATACTAACCTGATGGCGGTTGGTCTCCTATCTATGTTACTTCCTACAACTCCAGGTGATGAAGAGAAGTTGTTTGTATGTGATCCACTTTCCTTTCTGTAAGCAGGAGCAGACTTGGTAGGCTCTGTCAAAGTTGGTTACAAAGCAAAATGATCCAGTATCAGAGAACACAACAAATTAAACACAATTTAAACTCTCTTTCAGAAACTGTGCATTAACATGCATATACCTGACCCGCCACGCCCAACATATCGCTCCGCACCAGTCCTGCTGCCACGGCTTGACGTGCTACTAGAAACCCAGGACCTAGACTCAGTTGTATCCTTATTCTGAACCAAAGATGAACAGAAGTAAAGTGACAGATATGAACAGCTATTTGAGCAAGCAACATAACAACCCATCAAAAGCACTTTTTCAAGGTCAGTTATAAGCAAGCAACGTTTCAACAAAATATTGCTACGTATCAAGTGGGATGTGTAATGCCGTGCCCCCCAAGATTATACCAGCATATATCAAATAAAAGGAAAAGTTAGAACATCAACAATACAGAAAGCAGGACTCTATCGATATAAAATTTAAAGAATTCAAGAAGTAAATTGGTTTGGAGTTTATGCTTTAGTAATGATTACGAACCTCTTTTCTCTTTTCTCGTTTGCTCTTCACCTCATGAAAAGTATCTAGCCAATTAATAAACATCAAATTAGAAGGTGATAAGAAATATCTACTTATTCAAGCAAGGAAGATTGACAAAATAGTCACAAAGTTTTTAGCATGATAACTATAAAGATGTCAGTATAAGTAACTATTACCGAGCATAGGAAGAACATGATTAGCAACAGAAGTTCAAATTTTCTGCAGCTTAGGCATTGCAATAGTGCTGAAATCACCAGAAGAATCAATCTAATGCATTTTTAGCGCCCACCATTGATTCTTGCTCAATCTCAAAGGCAGCCTATGTTATCTCAAGATAAGTTCTAAATTATGTTCAAGTAGGGCATTTATAAATAGTATCAGAATGCCACGTCTCATCTCTCATCTGACCGACGCATACAAATTTGTAAGGGCTCACAAATCACTGATTTAGCTCCTACACTATTAACAATAAGATTGAAAATCCACAAATACCTCAGAAAATACAAGTGAAACGGTAGCCATCTCAAACTGAATAACCGGTCCGTAAAACATAGGACGAGTCAAGGATTGTGCCAAACATGATTTACACCACTAGTTCTTCTGAGATATTTTCAATATGCATGTCATCAAATCAAATCTTTTTGTTTTTCTATAACTGTGGTGTCCGGGCTAACTTGCACGCATCTCGACCAATTCCACAGGGTACTTGCTACCTCTCGCCAACCAAGGCTTGGACTACCATAAAATCAAATCTTGTATTGACCAAATCGATATTTCTCTATAATAAAAGTAAAGCATTATAAATACAGAAACTTCATGGATATACAAGAATCCATTATATTTAATTTTTCTTTCTTATACAAAAGCTTGACTACCAAGAACATTAAACTCAGGACACAGGACACCACAAATGAATCAAACAAAGATAGAAATTTCCAAAGCATAAAAAGAGAAATAATTTATTCTTATTTTCTTTATCCACTTACTCCTACAACCCCATACCTTCATGCGTGTATGCATTTCAAACGAAGCACATATTTTTAACATAATTGCTACTACAATTCTCAAAGAAAACTGGAAAAGAAAAGCGGTTACTTTAGTATATAATCTGAAAACTGTAAAATTGCACAAAAGAAGAAAATAAAGAGCTTAGTTACTCTATATGTTTAACATAATTGTTACTATAATATTCAAGAAAAGAAGTTTCTTTACTGTATAATCTGAAAACTGAAAAATTGCATGAAAACAATACTAAATAACCAAAAAAAAAAAAAATACTCAAATACCCATAAAACTAATTACAAAAAAAAAAAAAAAAAGAGTTTAGTTTTAACCTTGAGAAAGAAGCTTGTTGACGGCTTCGTTAGGGTCCATATTACAATCTTTGAGCACAGCATAGATCTCAGCTTCAGTACAGAAATTAACAATTTCCTTTAAATTTTGTACCATCTTTTTTGAACCTCCTGGTATTATTGATTCTACTCCAATTCCACCTCCATTTTTACTACTGCTGTTTTTTCCTCTGTTACTACTCATCCTCCTTTACTCTCTCTTTCTCTTTCTCTATGTGAAACAGTAAACAGAAAAAACAGAGAAGTGTATTCTACTCCAGTAGATCTATTTCAATTGGAAATACAATCAATTTTGCAATTGAATTTTGAATTGACGGCTTCGGTTATGGCTTTCTTTTTTCTTCTTAGAGGTGAAAGGTGAAAAGAATCCGCGGCGAAGAGGAGATATCTAATGAGAGGAAGTTTTGGTTTTATTTCTGTTTTTCTTTTTTTCTTTTTTTGTGGGGGTGGAAAAATTGAACCAAATGGAAAACTGAACCAAACCCCCAAAAAAACATACTTTTTAGGTTTGGTTTGATTTTGATTTTGAATTTTATTAAAAATTAACGGAAAAAAAGTGAATCAAATCAATTATACAAGTAGCTATTTAAATTTATTATTACACCTATTTATATATATTTATTTTTATATAAAAAATTTTAAAATTTAAAAAAACTACTTACTTGGTTTGATTTCTTTTTAGGGAAAAATCTATCCAAACGGAACCATGAACATTTCTACCTATTAAATTGCTTTTCTCTCTTTAATAACAAGAGTATAGTTAATATAAGAGGGCAAAATACAAAATTATCCGATAGATCGAAATAATTTTGCTCTCTAGTCAAAAGTATATAAAATATTTATATTTTATGTGTATAATATTTATATTTATATACATAAAATTATACATATTTAGGATTATTATTTTAAAAGCAACTAAAAATATTTTCTAAATATATAAAAATCTCTCTCTTTTTCTCTTTCTCTCTATACCTTTTTCTTTTGTAACTTTTGTTGTTTTTTGGTTCCTTTATTTTTTTGGACTTCCTCCTTTCTTTATAATTTTTTATTTTGGTAACTATCTTCATTATTTCAACTATAATTTGAAATATTATTTATAAATTATATTTATTTTATAATTTAATCCAAAATTTTGATTTGAAGATGAGAAACTAATTTGAGAAATATTTAAACTGAAATATTGATTTACAATACTTTAATTTTATTCTCAATTAAAATTCATATCCAAACATTGTTTAAACTAACTTAGATATATGTTATTCTTTTTTAAGAATACATCGGTAGCCCTTTAAAGTTGTCCTCACTTTTCACTTTGACACTCCATCTTCGATATGTTCCATTTGAACACTCCAACCACATCTCGAATGTGTCATTTAAACATAAAATTCATAAGCAGCCAAACATAAACAATGTGTGTAATTCACTCGTCACAGTGACGAATAAAAAAGAGATACATGGATTTAACTTGAATTAATTAATTAAAAAAAGCTTTTGAAAAAAAAAGTTAAAGAAAAACAAGAACCCTACTGAACCCTCAGTCACCTTCCCTCAACACCATGTCTTCATCTGCCAAAATAAAAATCAAAGCTACCCGCATGTCTTCTTCTTCGCTGATTCACATCTGCCACCATATTTCTTTCTCTTAATCTTCACCCCCAAAGTGCAATTTTGAAGATCTAATGGAACGATGGTCTTTAAATCTAATGGAACGATGTTCTTTAAATCAAGTGTTTTGAAGATAAAATAAAAAGCTACAGGGTAATAGTATACTACCACCATTAGTGTTCCTCCAACCCTAAACTACCCTCTTTGGATTTTCAGATATGGGGAAGGAAGAATTTTATGTCAATTTTTTTTGGGGTTCAAAATCCCTTCTGATTCTCCTTCTTTAGATTCACGAAAATTCGCTAGGAAAAACAAAATATCGCCCTTTTTTGAGATGTAAATCTGATTTTTCTTCATATTCAAGTCACAAAGTTTAATTTTCTTAATGTTGAGAAAAAGTGAAACTTCTCCAGAGAAAATAAAGTTTCGCCGGAAATATTAAAGGGGTTGCTGGACGTAGTTGTTTTGGGTGTTTACAGTGAAGCTTGGTAAAGCTCACATGGTGTTTATTGACAGGATATGGTGGAATGAGAAGATGAAGATGTGAGAGAAAGAAATTTTTTTTTTTCTCTAATGACATTTATTTATTCTTTGAGACCCATAGCAATAACATCTCACGCTCTCTAAAAGGTGGTCAACACATACTATGCCATATCACCGAATTATGTATAAATGACACGTTCGAGGTGTAGTTGGAGTGTTCAAATGGAACAGACTTAAGATGGAGTGTCAAAGTAAAAAATGAGGACAACTTTAAGGGGTTGGCGATATATTCTGCTCTCTTTTAAGAATACATCGGTAGCCCTTTAAAGTTGTCCTCACTTTTCACTTTGACACTCCATCTTCAGTCTGTTCCATTTGAACACTCCTACCACATCTGGAATGTGTCATTTAAACACAAAATTCATAAGCAGCCAAACATAAACTATGTGTGCAATTCACTCGCCACAGTGACGAATAAAAAGGGACACATGGATTTAACTTGAATTAATTAATTAAAAAAAGCTTTTGGGTCCCTATGGACAAGGGGACAAGTGAATCATCGCTTATATTTTTTAAATCTCTCATTAAAAAAAAAGTTAAAGAAAAACAAGAACCCTACCCAACCCTCAGTCATCTTCCCCCAACACCCTGTCTTCATCTGCCAAAATAAAAATCAAAGCTACCCACATGTCTTCTTCTTCGCTGATTCACACCTGCCACCATGTTTCTTTCTCCTAATCTTCACCCCCAAAGTTCAATAATTAACGGCATCCTCTTTGAATAACTAATGCAACGATGTTCTTTAAATCTAATGGAACGGTGTTCTTTACATCAAGTGTTTTGAAGATAAAACAAAAGGCAACAGTGTGATAGTAAACTACCACCATTAGTGTTCCTCCAACCCTAAACTACCCTCTTTGGATTTTCAGATATGGGGAAGGGAGAATTTTATGTCAATTTTTTTTGGGGTTCAAAATCTCTTCTGACTTTCTCCTTCTTTAGATTCACAAAAATTCGCTGGGAAAAACAAAGTATCGCCCTTTTTTGAGATGTAAATCTAATTTTTCTTCATATTCAAGTCACAAAGTTTAATTTCCTTAATGTTGAGAAAAACGAAACTTCTCCAGAGAAAATAAAGTTTCGCCGGAAATGTTAAAGGGGTTGATGGACGTAGTTGTTTTGGGTGTTTACAGTGAAGCTTAGTAAAGCTTACATGGTGTTTATTGACAGGATATGGTGGAATGAGAAGATGGAGAGGTGAGAGAAAGAAAGTTATTTTTTTTCTCTAATGGTATTTATTTATTCTTTGGGACCCATAACAATAACATCTCACGCTCTCTAAAGAGGTGGTCAACACATACTATGCTATATCACCGAATTATGTGTAAATGTCACGTTCGAGGTGTAGTTGGAGTGTTCAAATGGAACGGACTTAGGATGGAGTGTCAAAGTAAAAAGTGAGGACAACTTTAGGGGGCTGCCGATGTATTCTGCCCTCTTTTAAGAATACATCGGTAGCCCTTTAAAGTTGTCCTCACTTTTCACTTTGACACTCCATCTTCAGTCTGTTCCATTTGAATACTCCTACCACATCTGGAATGTGTCATTTAAACACAAAATTCATAAGCAGCCAAACATAAACTATGTGTGCAATTCACTCGCCACAGTGACGAATAAAAAGGGACACATGGATTTAACTTGAATTAATTAATTAAAAAAAGCTTTTGGGTCCCTATGGACAAGGGGACAAGTGAATCATCGCTTATTTTTTTAAAATCTCTCATTAAAAAAAAAAAAGTTAAAGAAAAACAAGAACCCTACCCAACCCTCAGTCATCTTCCCCCAACACCC
>ML318689.1:0-20844 GCA_005239505.1 Nicotiana paniculata
ATGTTATATAAATGAGACTCCTTGGGCGTCTTAATTTCATTGGTTGCGGACATTATGTTCTGGGTAGTACGTGGATTTTGTTTTGCAAAGTGAGATGGAAATATGTGGGCACAAGGTGTCATGTATGCTAAGGATTTGGAAATTGAGATTTATGATATGAGATTTCGAGGATTGGGATGGTCGGAAATGTGTATTAGGAATGATGCGATTGGTTGAGTTAACGTTGTTTTCCTTGTTTGAACACATTTTTACTTGTTTGTATCCCAGCTATGTTGGTGTAAATTTACTTGGTTACTTTTCGGTACCATCCGTGTTTTCCCCTTATTGTCTCTACTGTTTGTAATTTGATTTCTTCCTGCTATTGGCGTTGCTTTGTTATCTTTATCTTGTTATTTTATTATCATATCTTGTTAAACTTATTAGCCCAGTAGGTGTCTTGACTGTTACTCGTCACTACTCCACCGAGGTTAGTCTTGATACTTACTGGGCATTGTTGTGGTGTGATCACATTACACTTCCGTACATTTTTGTACAAATCCAGCTATTTGATCGTTAGTAGTTGTCAGGATCGTTGCTGTAGAGACTCATGGTAAACCTGCTGCTGTGTTCGCAGGTCTCGGAGTCACCTTCTATTGTACTTATTTCCATTGTTTTCTTTTGTTCTGGAACAGTGATGTATTCATCTTGTACAACTACTCCTCGAAAGGCTTATGACTTGTACAACCGATTTTGGGATTATAAATTGTTTAGAGATTTCTATTTCGGAATTGTTTGAAGTTAGTAAATATTGTCGTTATTTTTGTTAATGTTAGGCTCACCTACTAGGTGCCATCACGACTCTTTCGGAGGGATTTTGGGTCGTGACGAGCTGGTATCACAGCCCTAGGTTCATAGGTGCTACGATTCATAAGCAGATTTAGTAGAGTCTTGCAGATCGGTATGGAGACGTCTGTACTTATCTTCTAGAGGCTACAGAACTATTAGGATAATCTCCCTTCTTTCATTCCTTATCATGCGATATTGATTCAGCTCGAAGCATATAACTTATGTTCTTTTACATCCACTCGTGTATGATATTGCGCTCTCAGTGTCCGCTATGCGCCAGAGGTACTGAGAGACTATTCGGTTGTTCATATGGAGACGCAGCGGGTTCCAGCATCGGGTCGATGAGTACGAGCTTGAGAAGGTTTAATTGGTTAACTAGTGGTCGCGATTGTGGTAGGGTCTTGAGGTGGATGTTTATTTGGGGATAATTGGTGGTATTTGAGACTATTTTGTTCGCATGAGGTTTCGACTCCGTGGAAGATGCATTTTTATCATATAAGGCACTAAAGGAAGTGGGTTTGACTGTCACGAGAATGGACGTGCGCATAGTAGATGATTATGAGTACTGTGTGATGGGTGTTGTTCGGGCTGTGAAGGTTATTTTTGCGGATCATTAGATGTTACTTTCTATGACTTCCGCCAAGTGGAGGAGTCCACTAGTGGCATTGAGATTGCAGAGTCAGATTTACCTCAGTTTTGGCCTGAGGTATGGACATATGTGGTATTGGAAGGTTTCTAAAATTTGTATATGACTAAGGTCTGAGATCTAACATAGAATGATATTGGGGCTTACGGTGTTTCTGCATCATTGATGAATCTACATTTCTGTCATGACCCAAAATTTCCCTCCGTTGGGTATCGTGATGGCACCTAATCTTAGAGACTAGGTAAGCCTAACATTTTCACTGAACAACAACAACAAGAAAGTAATTTTAAACATTTCGAAATAGAATTCTTGACAGAGTTTACAATTTCCCAAAACCCGGTAAATACAAGTCATAAGCTCTACCAAATCTTTCTATAAAATCTAAATACAACTGTCTAGGAATAAGTAAGTACAGTTGAATAGAAATAAAACAGGAAGGTGACTCTGAAGCCTGCGAACGCAGCAGCAGGTTACCTTGAGTCTCCTCAGCAATGATCTGCGCAGCTACCACCAATAATAACCTGAAGCTGCACACAAAAATGTGCAGAAGTGTAGTATGAGCACACCACAGCGGTGCCCAGTAAGTATCAACACTAACCTCAGTGAAGTAGTGACGAAGACTAGTCAAGACACCACCGGTCTAATAAGTAAAAAGGCATAAGTGTATGAAAGACAGAAAAATACTATATATCTAAACGTTTTTCAATATAATTAACGATACGATCGAATAATATTGAAGGAAATTCAATAATTACGATCAACGAACAACATTATAGAAATACTCAAGGAGAATGGAAAGAATGAAATCCAAATGGCGAGAATCACAACCCAATAAAAACACTAACAACTCAGCAGTGCATCAATTTATCGACGTCAGTCCATAGCCAATAACTCAATAAAACGGGTCAACCTTCGAGTGAAAACCTTTAAATCGTGAGTTTATTTCGAAAGCTTTAAAGATATAATCATTTCAAAATAGAGAAATTTCTTCTTTGAAACATACTTTCTCTGAATGTACATTTATATATTTTTATAAAGAGAAATCTTTACAACACCGGGCACACATCCCGGAACTGAAGCAAAGAAGCACATAACGAAATGGCTGAGTATGAAAGATAGAAGCATACAAAGGTACTATCAAACAAGCCCATAGTCATAACTCTCTATCAATAATGACTTACCTAAAGCCATATAACAAGGAAGAAGCAAAGCATATGACCAACTCACAAGGATTCCATCCTGATAAAAATCCGACTGTATGTACTCATCCAGGTCCAAACATATCAATTCACAAAGAATCACGAGGGTCTCGCCCTCAACGCTAGGTCACATGACGAATATATATCATATCAATAAAAAATTTCTCCCTTAATTCATCTCAGCTGATAAAATCATAACGCTAGTTGATCTCACATCTCGATGGAGTATCAAATCACAGCTCAAAAATAAAATACTCAGGAGAATCACATAAAGCTTACCACAAAGGACGACATGGACTCACTTCCAATTTCACCACTAGCAAGGATGAATAAAACAATTATATACACGGCTACTATTCATAGAATCTTCCAACAGGAGCAAGCACAAAAAAAAATAGAGTGCAGAACATGAAACTCACTCATAAATGAATCAACAAATAAGGGAACTCATCCCGACCGACAGAGCTGTAATGAAATACAATCGGTGCCCCTATGCAATACATCAAAACATAACTGGGTGATGATATCTGGCACAACGGCCTTTATTTACTATATCCAACACAACAATGGGTTGGGTCTCCCCCTCTTAGGCGCCCTCTACTCACCTGAACACCTTGCTATAACTCTCACACCTGAATCATGGAACAATCTCTCACCCTGTGGCTAACATCCTCCACAATGAAAACAATCTCTCTGCCGATGTGGCGGTGGAAAACATACAATACGGATCCTCCGAGACACATAAGTACCTGAAACACTCCCATGTGAAGCTAGTAATGCGACTGAACTGGTTGACCCAAAATTCTCTACCATGCCAGAGTCCCTAAATGAATCTACGGACTCGCCTCCTAACTGAAACAATCAAGTGAGGTGTATATCTGGCCAACTCACTGAATCCAACGGCATACTCCAATAGTGACACAGCGCCCTGACGCAACTGCTCAAACTCCGTGCGCCGTACATCCCGAAGGATCTGAGGTGAAACTCTCTCAAAGCATCTCCAAAAGACTGAATCCATGCTAGTGAAGCTAACTCGGCCAGATTACCCCAACTCATATGCCGCCGCCACTGATCAACCCACTACTCTGGACCTGAGACGTGACAAAAGCAATCCCGCTAGTCTCCACAATACTTGAAGTACGAAGAATATGGTGACACTCTCCAGAAAACCCTGGGCATTACCTGCCGCCAATCCACTAAAAGATAGAAGGGTGGTACTTCCAGTACATTTAAATCCCAAGGTGCTCTACCTCAGATGCTGCTGTCCTAACCACGGGCTGAACTAAAACTACATGACGTGCTGCCATGACAACTGGAACTTGACCAATATGATATTGCTGCTCTAGAGTGTAGGCGGTGGGAATCTGAACTCCTCCCCTTATCTGTGAAGTAACTGATGCACGAAAATCAACCCTGCCTGAGTCGATGTACCAATTGTACTCAAAACTGCGCCCAGGTCTCTTGAAATCCGAGGTAGCAACAGGCACCCCCAGTATCTGTCCCCCAACTAGAGCTACTAGCGACTCCTCAACGGCTGCTCTGGTAGGCATCTTAACTGCGACACGTGCTCCTCGTTGGCCTCTGTCTCTGATCCTTGCGACATTTGCTTCGGGGTAACATCATCCGGAACCGCCACTCGTGTCCTCACCATCAGTGAGAGAATGGAATGATAATTTCAAAATTCAAGATCAATGAACTTGTACGACAAGAATGAAGGAAGTGAAATGTCCTGATAGTTTCGTAGCCTCTCGAAGATAAGTACAGACGTCTACGTACCGATCCACAAGACTCTACCAAACCCGCTCATGACTCGTAGCACCTATGAACCTAGAGCTCTGATACCAACTTGTCACGACCCAAAATTTTCCTCTGTTGGGTATCGTGATGGCACCTAATCTTAGGGACTAGGTAAGCCTAACATTTCCACTGAACAACAACAATAATAAAGGAATTTTAAAATTTTCGAAATAGGATTCTTGACAGAGTTTACAATTTCCCAAAACTAGGTAAATACAAGTCATAAGCTCTACGGATTCTTTCTATCAAATCTAAATACAACTGTCTAGGAATAAGTAAGTACAGTTGAATAGAAATAAAACAGGAAGGTGACTCTGAAGCCTGCAAATGCAGCAGCAGGTTACCTTGAGTCTCCTCAGCATTGATCTGCGCAGCTACCAACAACAATAACCTGAAGTTGCACACAAAAATGTGCAGAAGTGTAGTATGACCACACCGCAGCGGTGCCCAGTAAGTATCAAGACTAACCTCAGTGAAGTAGTGACGAGGACTAGTCAAGAAACCACCGGTCTAATAAGTAAAAAGGCATAAGTGTATGAAAGACCGAAACATTATATCTATCTAAACATTTTTCAATATAATTAACGATATTATCGAATAATACGGAAGAAAATTCAATAATTACGATCAACGGATTGCATAATAGAAATACACAAGGAGAATGGAAAGAATGCAATCCAAATGGTGAGAATCACAACCCAATAAAAACACTAACAACTCAGCACTGCATCAATTTATCCACGCCAGGACTTAGCCAATAACTCAATATAACTGGTCAACCTTTGAGTGAAAACCTTTAAATCATGAGTTTATTTTGAAAGCTTTAAAGATATAATCATTTCGGAATAGAAAAATTTCTTCTTTGAAACATACTTTCTCTGAATGTACATTTATATATTTTTACAAAGAGAAATCTTAAAAACATAGTCTCTACAAAATACGTGGTGTTCAAATATACTTTCCCAAATACTGCTCTTTCAAATATCATCAAAATACGTGATGTTCAAAAATATATTTTCCCAAGTACTGCTCTTTCAAATATCATCAAAATGCGTGATGTTCGAAATATATTTTTCCAAGTACTGCTCTTTCAAATATCATCATTCTGAAAGACAAATGCTTTTCAAATATACTTTGCGATATATATATATATATATATATATATATATATATATATATATATATATATATATATATATATATATATATATTTGTATCTTTCGATCCAATTCTCCTCAATCATAAAACTACCGGAACTCAGTCCGCAACTCAGAATTTTTCATGCAATGCAGTATATGGGGAAAGCTCCTAAATCTCTATCCGTAGTCCCAATTTAAATATGTGATGCAGTACAGAGGGAAAGCTCTCGGATCTCTGTCCGTAGTCCCAATTTAAATATGTAGTGCAGTACAGGGGGAAAGCTCCCGGATCTCTGTCCGTAGTCCCAATTTAAATATGCGATGCAGTACAAGGGGAAAGCTCCTGGATCTCTGTCCGTAGTCCCAATTTAAATATGTGATGCAGTACAGAGGGAAAGCTCCCGGATCTCTTTCCGTAGTCCCAATTTAAATATGCAGTGCAGTACAGGGGGAAAGCTCTCAGATCTCTGTCCGTAGTCCCAATTTAAATATGCAATGGAGCCACTGAGGAGAAAAACCTGAATGCGACAGAAACAACATATATTTCCACAACCGGCGCGAAAGCAAACAAGGCCGAATACAAAGTGCGATGAGCAAATCAATACAAAGACTTAAATCACAAAAGTGGTAACAACTAGCTCATAAGAAGTAGCCACTGAGAGGAATGCCAAGCACAAAGAGAGAACAGGATAACGAGGGGAAAACAAGGCAAATATGGCAACAATTCTACATATTCAAGTTCACAACCAAGAAATCAAATCATCCCGGCAAGGAAAATCAGCTATAACCAATCTCACTTAGACAATTAGCTTCCCGAATAATCTCAGTTTGAACAAATGCTCAGTAAACAGGCAACATCAACTAATACCATCAACACCGGCGGTCATCAATTAAACCCAAGTAGTACTTAAGAGGAAATCATTTAAGTCACAAGGTACGACTCACGGGCATGCTTGACCAACATATAGATATTCCAATTTCTTGTTAGACATTTATAGAGCGAGATTATACTAGTTCTATTCACATAGGCAGCGTATGAAGGAAGACATAGCATGACGGCAGGAAAAACAAAGTCTTCTTTTAAGTCAATTAAGATCTTATAAGAAGGAATGCTAGGTAAGTACTTCTAATTTGAACAGGAAGAGTTGAGACTAGAAATCAGGAATTCAGATATAACAAGTTCAATTCATAGACAGGGAGCATAAGGACCCAAAATCCCTAAAGGGCAATCTATTTGCAAACAAGTTCGAGTACACACTCGTCACCTCGCGTACGCATACTACAATCAATATAGAAGACTCAATCCTAAGGGATAGTTCCCCCACACAAGGTTAGGTAAGATACTTACCTCAAAGACGACAACCCGGTACTCAAAAATAGACTTCTCGGGCGGGAAAGCCTCCGGACGGCTCAAAATTAACTAAAACAACTTCAAAATACATATAAAACGTATAAGGAACGATTCCGAATAATAAAGTTTCAATCTTTGCAAATTTATAAAAATCGACCCAAAAGTCGACCCCCGGGCCCGCACCTCGGAACCCGACAAATTTTACAAATTCCGATTACCCATTCCGATACGAGTTCACCCATACTAAATTTGTCCAATTCCGATAACATTTGGTCATTCAAGTCATGAATTTTCATTTTTGGAGTTTTCTTTCAAAATCCACAATCCCCTCAACCCAAAACACAATTTAAATGATAAAAACAAGAACTAATTCATGAAATATATTTAATTCTAGTGGAAGAACACTTACCCATTCGATTTATGTGAAAATCCCTCATGGAATCGCCCAAAATCGAGCTCTAGAAGTCAAAATATGTTTAAAATGGTGAAACTCCTGATTTTTGGACTATAATCTGCCTGCCCAGTTATTTGTGCAGTGCGATCGCGGACACAGAGATGCGATCGCATGGGAGAAAAAAATACTACTGGCCAAAAGGTGTTATGGATCACGGAGCTAAGTATGTGATCGCATATAAGGGAAAGATCCGCTGTC
This sequence comes from Nicotiana paniculata, assembly GCA_005239505.1. Classification (NCBI taxonomy): domain Eukaryota; kingdom Viridiplantae; phylum Streptophyta; class Magnoliopsida; order Solanales; family Solanaceae; genus Nicotiana; species Nicotiana paniculata. The sequence goes on from ML318689.1 coordinate 7,610, forward strand.
AAGGATTTGCACAGTGCGTTCGCGAGGACCACTGTGCGATCGCAGAGTAGGAATTTTCTGTTGCCAAACGATGCACTATGTGATCGCGTATCATGAAATGCGATCGCATTGAAGGAAAAATTGGGCTGGTCCATTTTACACTATGCGATCGCGGATGTGTCTATGCGATAGCGTAGAAGAGAACACTAGATAGCAGAAAACTCATTTTACACCAGATTTTTCCTAAGTTTTGCACTCTGACACCTACCCGAAACTCACCCGAGCCCTCGGAAATCAAAACCAAATATGCACACAACCTCAAATACATCCTACGGACTTATTCGTGTAACCAAATCACCAAATTAACATCAAAAGATCGAATTAAACCTCAAAATCAATGAAATATTTCAAAACTTCATAAACTTTCAAATTTCCCATTTTTTATCCGAAACACGTCAAGACAAGTCTGTTTCTTACCAAATTTCACAGATAATAACCATATTGAACATGTTCCGGGCTCCGGAACCATGATACGGGCCTGGTACCACAGGTTTCACCTCAAAATTCATTTCCAAAACCTTTATATTTTCAGAAAATAATTTTCTTTAAAATAATTTATTTCTCGGACTTGGGACCTCGGAATTCGATTTCGGGCATACGCTCCAGTCCCATATTTTTCTATGGACCCTCCGGGACCGTCAAATCACGGGTCTGGGTTCGTTTACCAAAAACATTGACTGAAGTCAACTTTATTCAAATTTTCAATACAAAATTATCATTTTTATCAAATTTTCACATAAAGACTTCCCGGCTACACACCCGGGCTGTGCACACAAATCGAGGTGAGATAGAAGGAGGTTTTCACGACCTCGGAACACAGAATTAGATAAAATATACGGGATGACCCTTTTGGGTCATCACAATTTTAGTATCAAGGGGAGTCGGAGAAACAACTTTAGATTCACAGAGGGTCTATTCAGCGTGGGCATCGTGGTTGCGACAGAACGGGGTGCCTTAGAGGAAATGCGGTGGTTTATGAGCTTTTGGGATACTTGGTTCGTGTTTGGATCATCTGTATTTTGGGGATTTGGTTGGGGTTATTGCATATCGACTATCCGAAGAAATGGGTCAGCTCTGTGGTGTTGGGTCAGCACAGCAATGAAGTAATTTTTCCTTTTGAAAGGGAATTCTCTACTACATTTGTGGAAGCAGTCTTGGGTTGGACGGTTTGTGTGATTCGATTGAGTTGGGGAGATGCGGACCTAGTAGCTTAATTGCATGCGGGCGAGTCTCGGATAGTTCCCGATGGTGTTGTCCATGGCTTGAGTCGGCTGGCTGCTATGGGCATAAGGAATATGTTGTACATTATGGTCTTCTCTTGAATGAATATCATATCAGGATTGGGTACTCTTGTGAGCTTGATATCACGGTTATGTTACCGGGCAGAATAGATATTATTTGTGCCCTTGGCCTATGTTACGTGTTACTCTCTTATGTTGTGAAGGGATGTGAGGTTGATGATTATTCTTCACGCATGTTGTAATTCCATTCAGGCCTTATGGAAATGTGGGCAAGATAGCCCTCGTGATGTTGATTTGCTCATTGCACCTTAATTGTGCTTGCTTTCTTCCATGTTTTGTTAATTCTATTCATTTTCCCATAGTTATACTTGTGCACTCTACTATGTTTGATATCAATATTCATGTGACTAGTGAACCAGAGCACTTTGGCTTGATGAGTATCTGGGAGCGGGATGCACGCTGCAGCGGATGTTATCTAGGATACTCTTTCCTTGTTTTTATTTGGTGTTTTGTTTTCCCTTTGTGGGATGATTTAATGAAATTGTATGTTTTTACACATGTTTTACTTATTAGATAATCCGTATACCTTGCTTTCCTTCTATATGTACTGCATAACTGAGTTATTGCTGAGTTGGTGTACGAGCTGTGTGGCATGGGAATCTGTGAGGTCTCGTGATGAGTTGTTAGCCGGGCTGCTGGTATTGGCTGAAAGGAGGTTCTTAGACTGGAGGTTTGCTCTATCGTACCGAGGTGAGAGTTTAGTGAGTGTTGTGATCTTATTGGAAGAGCTGAGTTAGTGGAAGATTTCAATTGGTATGATATATATTCTATATGTGATTTAGAGTTGAGGGCGAGACCCTTGTGATATCTTGTGATTCGATGGGTTTGAACTGGGGTGAGTATCGCGGTGGAAGTTGTATCAGGATGGGATCCTTGTGATTTATTCATGTTCTTTAACTTTTTCCTTGATATACTGTTTGTAGGTTAATATTGATAGAGAGTTGTGCCTGTCGGGCTTGTTTGATGGTTTCCTTATGGGTTTCTCTTTTCATATTTAGTCATTTTTCGTTTTGTGCTTCTTGAGTTTTAGCTTACGGGGTATGTACCCGGTGGTGTTAGTTTTGTATTTTTGATTCGGGTGTCTAATTATGAGGTCTTCATGTTTCTTGCATCATTATCAGTGTTATGGAGGTTTGAAACAAAGTTCTACCGGATATGAGGCTAATTGTCGGTGCTGAAATGATTTCAGCCAGCTGTTGTGATCAGAAGTGTTATTATAATCCTACGAGTGGTGTGTTATGTTGTGTGGTCGTACCTTGTGGATGTGGCATGATTTGATGCATCTGGTTGAGACGGATACCGAATATGGATTAGAATCGGGACTTTTGGAAATGAATGGAAGGTGAGAATTTGAGGTATGAGACTTATCGGTGTTGGTAGAGAGATTAAATTGCAGTTGATATGGTGTCGTCAGGATCATGTAGATTAGGATGACGTGGGATCACCCACGGGTGTATGTGGAAGTGTGCATTCAGTGATTTGAAGACATCGAGACGAATCTTGGCACGTTCGAGGACGAACATTTGTTTAAGAGGGGGAGAATGTAACGACCCGATCGGTCGTTCCGAGAGTGTTATCCCTGTTTCCCCCATTTATGCTTCATATTGTGTGGTTGATCTCTTTTATGTTGTGTTAGGTTAATTGGTTCGGGTTCAAAGTTGTTGTGGAGAGAAATGAGACACTTAGTCTCTCAAGTTGGTTAATTAGTTGGAAAAGTCAATCGGAAGTTGACTTATAGGTAAATGATCTCGAAAATGGGTTTTTGTGGTTCGGGTAGCTTCGTTAGGTGATTTGGAACTTAGGAGCATGTTCGGAATGTTATTCGGAGGTCAGTGGTAGAATTAGGCTTGAATTGGCAAAATTGATATTGGCGATTTACGTTCGGCAGTGGAAATTAGCTATTGGGGTCGGAATGGAATTTCAATAGTTGGAATAGGTTCATGATGTCGTTTTTGATGTATGTGCAAAATTTCAGGTCATTCGTACGTGGTTTGGTTGGTTTCGGCATCGTAGGCGAATTTCGAAAGTTTAGAAATCTTAGGCTTGAATTTTGAGTTGATTTGGTGTTTTGATGTTGTTTTGAGCATTCCAAGGATTCGACTAAGTTCGAGTGATGTTATGGGATGTGATGGCATGTTTGGTCGAGGTTCCGAGGGCCTCGGGTGACTTTCGGAAGCTCAACGGGTTATTTTTGGACTTGAAAGGTTGGCAGATTTTTTTAGTATTTGTCGTAGAAGATTTGTTCTTCGATCGCGAGGAGGAGGTCGCGATCGCGTAAGCTTAATTGGGGCAGAGGTGAAGTTGTTCTATGTGATCGCAGAGTTTGGTTCGCGATCGCGTTCGCATGTGAGGTAGTGCTTCGTGAACACGTGGCTTGTGTCGCGTTCGCGTAGGGTATTAGAGCTAAATGGGAGCGGAGTCGATTGCTCTACGCGATCGCGTGAGGCAGGTTACGATCGCATAGTGTCGTGTAGCAGTGATTCACGAACGCGTGGGTGTTTACGCGATCGCATAAGGTTAATTGAGGGGAAGCCTTATTTGTGCTTCGCGATCGCGATGCTATTTCTGCGATCGCGATGAAGGAATAACTTGGTCGAACGTTTAAGGTTCAAAACGAGGGTTTGAGTTCATAATTCCAAATTTTCATTAGAGAGCTCGGGTGAGGGCGATTTTAGAGGGGATTTTTAGAGGAGTAATTGGGGTAAGTGTCCTTCACTTAATTTTGGTTAAATTCCATGATTGCGTCTTGATTTTTGTCATCTAAATTGGGAGTTTGGGTGAACATTTGGAGAAAAATGGAGGAAATTTGGAGAGTTTATTTCGGGGAATTTAATGGCCATTTGATGTTGGATTTTGAGGAATTTGTTATGGGTAGACTCGTGAGTGAACGAGGATTTTAGTTTTGTATTTTTTGTCAGATTCCGAGACATGGGCCCGGGGAGGCGTTTTGGGTGTTTTCCTATTTTCTTGTCTTAGATTCGAATTTATTAGCTGAAGTAGTTACTTGTAGTATCAATTACAGTATGCAATTTATTTGATTAGATTTGGACCATTCAGAGTTGGATACTCGTGGTTTCAGATTGAGTTGAGCAATTCGAGGTAAGTATCTTGTCTAACCTTGTGGGGGGTAACCACCTCTTAGGAATTGAGTCACTTGTGCTATCTCGATATGTGAAAGCTATGTACGCAAGGTGACGAGTGGGTACACAGTTTATATGTGGTGTTGACCGGTTAGATTGTCTAGTCTTTTTCCATGCCTTTGATCAAATTGTCATAATATGTGGTATCTTGTTGTTAGGCTACACTTACATGCTCTATATGATGTTGTTAGCATTTATTTACCTCTTGCTCGTTGTTTGGCCTTATTTGCCTTAGTTGAAGTTATTCCCTTCCTTGTTGTTTTGTTACTTCTTAATTGTGAGTTCCTCTATGACTCTGTGCATATATGCTACATGTCTAAATTGTTGTGATTGCCTGTGTAGTTATCACGTGACTTACAGGTCTTGTTGTTTTTGTAAAGGTTGTTGTATTCCTTTGATTTTTACGTGATTCTCTTTCTGTCGTGTACTCATACTCTTGGTAGTATAAATTCTGGTAATTGAGTTGTGGATTGGTTGTTGTTGTTGATTTAAACTAATGTTTGGTGGGATCGGGTTGCGTGCCGCAACAGGAGTAATAAGGGTGGACATGTGGGATCAAGTTGCACGCCGCAACAGGAGGAATAAAAGTGATATATTGAGGAGCGTTCGTCCCAAACGCACACACAAGTATACGTGGTCGTAGCAAGTAATATAATGTTAAATTGAATGTCGAACCCACAGGGACTTGCGTAAACTACTTGCTGAATCACTCTAATTGTTATTTAATCAAGCCAAAATAAAATCCAGGAATGTAACTAATTTATACTACGAATCTATGGAATAACTAATTATCAAGTACGAAAATATTGTTTTGTATTCAGTAGAGGCAGATATTCCAGGGTTGTGATCAATTCACCACTCATATTGCATTCTAACTAACTCTCCCCTTCATATAATTCACTCATGGTTGCTAATTAATCGAGAAACGCTCTCATAGCCTTCTTCCGAAGCACTACTCGCCTATTCTCAATAGATTAACGTCTATATTCCTATGAAATTAATCTATTAGAACGCATTAAGATTACGATATTTAATTAAGCACGGTGACTAGGTATATTCCTATCCTAACCACAAATCCGCTCCCCTGAAGGGTTAAGATCGCGCTCTCTTCAATTCTTCTCTAATCTATATACGGCTTTCCCAAGCATAACATAGATAGTATATAGAACCAAATTGCTGGCCAAACAATTAAGAAATTAAACATAGAATTGAAGAAACAACCATAAATTGAGTGAACTATAATCAAGGTTAAATGAATGTCGAATAACAATATTCATGGCTAAACCACAACCCCAGAACAATGGGTGTTTAGCCACTCATGCTAAAATCAAACAATTGCATAAGTGTTGAATTAATTGTAAATACTAGAAAAAGATGAAGAAAACTGATAATCCTTCGCTTCCGAATGATCCCGTGTGTATCTTCTCTCCAAAGTGGCATCTCCCTTCAAAGTTGTGTTTTTGGGTCTATTTATATGTTTTAGGACAACCCCTAAATGTGTAGGATACTTCTAGTCAAACCGGGAAACACTTAAAACCTTCAAAACTCGGACTAGGCCGGATCAGGGACCAGGCGTTACAGGCCAAACGCCTGGCCAGGGCTGGCGTTATGGGCCAAACGCCCCCCAAACGCCTGGTGACACCAGGCTTTATAGCCCAAACGCTCGGCTAAAGCCAGGTTCACTCCTTTTTTACTCTTGAGCGTATTTTTGACCTTTATGCATCCATTTAGCTCGGCTTCCATCTCCAATTCACCTACACATAAAATAGACTCCATTATGCACATACAACGTGTATTTTTATCATTAGCGCACATAAAATGTAAGGCACATAATGCCTTAAACCATGAACTATAGCCACACATCAACACCCCACACTTAAATAATTGCTCGTCCTCGAGCAATGGGACAATCTATTACCCTTCAACACGTACCAAGTTCATTATCAAGGAGTACTTTACTCTTCAATCACACACCTTACCCCTTAACTATGATCGATACCGGCAATCAAGTATGAACATACAAAATTTCACATTATTTCCCTTCTTTAAACATGCCCAAGTATAACAATTTAATAACTCATACCAAAGACCTAATTGCAACCACCCAACCTCAAGAGTCAACTTTCAACCACTAAGCCCTCTCAATTCACGCACCTACCCAACAAGAAAGTTTACAACATTACCAATGATTCATGAGATCATGTGCCCTCACCACAAACAAAAGAGTGAATATAACTAGTCCACACATTCAAATATGCTTTTGAACATTATTTAAGGACATCACACAATTGAACAAATTCACTCACTCTCACANCCTTTAACACACTACCTTCACAAATCAACACATATTCTTCTCAACCAATTCCCTTGTCACAATTCATATTCAACATAGCCCTTTTTTCAGTTAAGCTCTTCTATATTTTCACTAGCACAAGTTACTAAAAATTGGAGATGTGTATCTTTTTGTACATACTTTTACTATCATTTTTTTTTCTTTCCTACACACACTCCATACATGAAAACTTAATGGCTAGAGACTTTTGAATACAATTTTTTTTAGTGCACTAACAAGTCTTTCCATGGCTCCACTCAAAGGTTAATCCCCAATATCTCACCTTACTTCTTGTAGAAACTAAGTGCCTTAGGAGGAAAAGGTGCAAAAATCTCAATTTAAGAACAAAATAGGGGTACGGCTTGTAATGTGGGTACCAACAAAAAATTCAAACGGCTCAAAGGGCTAGCAATGGAAAATGTAATTCTTATGTGACAAGAACATCCATGATCAAGCAANAGACTACACAGGATAGCATAGAAAATCACTAAACCTCACTCACACATTGCACATGACTCAATCACAACGGTTTTATTCAATGCTCAAGTCAAGAAAGCACACAAAATTGAGAGAATTAAGCAATATTACACTATGTAGCATATAAGTCAAGCAACTGAGCTAAGGCGTCACAAAATAGGCTATTAATTTTTACTCAGGCATCACATGTCATAGGGTATTTCTAAGAGTAACTCAGTTTCTTCCTAAATACTCTAAAAAATAGTTTTAAATACCCGGTTCAGGTTACACCCTTGGAAAAGAACCGATACCCAAAGAAAAACCAAGGGATACTACCTAACTATCCTACAAAAATTGAAAATCTTTTTGGTGTTTTTAAATCGGACTTTATCCCTCAAGAAAATTTTCCAACGGATCCATTGTTGGGAAAAATCCGAGATTTTTCTAAAAAACAATAATTTTATACAACTACACCTCAGAAAGTAGTTTCCCCACCCCACACTTATGTTATGCATAGTCCTCGATGCATGATCACAAAGAAAAATATTAAAACAAGGGTGAGAAATACTCCCTGAGACCCTCCCGGGTCTAGCTCGGACATGATTCTCAATCTTTAGAGTCGGGATGACCCCACACTTAAGCTCAAACATGCCCCTCAGCTTCGACTTTGGGTACTCAGACTTCCCCTACTCTGCAAAATAAGAACAACACAAAACTCGACACTAAAAAAAATTAAAAACAGAATAGATATACAGAATGGGTTTCCTCCCAGCAAGCGCCTTATTTATCGCCGCAGCACGACGCAGAATCTCGCCTCACTCATCAGCGAGCACGACCTTGGTCTTCTTACAATTTATGGTACCACCCCAATAGTGTTTGACTCTATGTCCATTCACTAAAAAATTTCTTTCACCATGTATAGCTCGCAACTCAAGTGCACCATATGGGGTGACTTCACTATCTCAAACGGGCCTGACCATCTCGATTTCAGCTTTCCAGGAAACAGTCTCAGCCTAGAATTGAATAATAATACNTAATTGGTGTTTCGTAAGATGTTCTGCATGCCCATAAGGTATCATCTAACTTAGCAGCCCAATCTTTCCTGTTCACACTCACCGTTTTCTCTAATATTTGCTTAATTTCTCTATTGGATACCTTTACTTGTCCACTTATTTGAGGGTGATATGTTGTTGCAACTCGATGACGGACCCCATATTTAGCTAAAAGTTTATTCAATAACCAATTGCAGAAGTGGGTTCCTTCATCACTAATCAAGGCACGTGGATTACCAAATCTGGAGAATATATTCTTCTTCAAAAACGTAGTGATAACCATGGCATCATTCGTCGGCAATGCAATTTCCTCCACCCATTTCGGCACGTAGTCAACTGCCAGTAAAATGTATTTATTTCCCCTGGATGATGGGAATGGACCCATAAAGTCTATCCCCCATACATCAAAAATCTCTACCTCCAAGATATTATTCAAAGGCATCTCGTTCTTCCTTGTTATCGTTCCTGTTCTCTGGCGCTGGTCACACTTTTTAACAAATGCGTGGGCATCTTTGAATAGCGTTGGCAAAAAAAAATAGATTGTAGCACTTTCGTCAATGTTCTATCGCCATCATGATGGCCCCCATATGGTGATGCATGACAATCATACAGCACAAGTTTCACTTCTTTATCAGGAATACATTTCCTCATTAACTGATCACTATATTCTTTGTACAGGTAGGGTTCATCCCAGTAGTAAAACTTCACATCGCATAAGAACCTCTTTCTTGCTTCAGATTCAATTTCCGGAGGAAGTACCCCACTCACCAGATAATTCACATAGTCTTCATACCACGGAGGAGGGTCTTGGGTTATAGCAAAAACTTGCTCATCAGGAAAAACTTCCTTAATATCTCCACCCTCCTCAACATGATCATGATTTTCCAGCCTTGACAGATGGTCAGCTACTTGGTTATCAGTGCCCTTTCGGTCTCTTATCTCCACATCAAATTCCTGCAACAATAAAACCCAGCGCATCAATCTAGCTTTAGATTCTTTCTTTGTAAATAGATACTTGATTGCTACGTGATCTGTGTGGACTATAACTTTTGTTCCCACCAAGTATGCCCGGTTTTTTATCAAAGGCCCACACTACAGCTAACATCTCCTTTTCAGTGGTGGTGTAATTCTGTTGTGCATCATCAAGGGTCTTACTGGCATAGTAGATGGAATAAAACACCTTGTATTTCTTTTGGCCTAGCACTTCCCCAATTGCATGGTCACTTGCATCACACATAAGTTCAAATGGTACTAACCAATTAGGTGCAACAATTATGGGGGCAGCTAAGAATTTCGTTTTGAGTTCCTCAAATGCCTTCAGGCAAGGTGCATCAAAATTGAACTTGACATCTTTTTCCAGCAACCTGCACAAAGGAGTAGCAATTTTAGAAAAATCTTTAGTAAAACACCTATAAAATCCTTCGTGTCCCAAGAAACTTCGGACGCCCTTCACTATAATTGGTGGAGGTAGTTTTTCAACTGCCTCCACTTTTGCCTTATCAACTTCGATGCCACTTTTAGATACTCTATGACCCAGAACAATGCCTTCCTGCACCATTAAGTGACACTTCTCCCAATTTAACACCAGATTCATTTCTTCATAACGGGCCAACAACATGCTAAGATTTTTCAAACAATCATCATAAGATGACCCAAAGACTGAGAAGTCATCCATGAATACCTCTACGAATTTCTTCACCATGTCAGTGAAAATAGCCATCATACATCTTTGGAAGGTGGCTGGTGCATTGCAAAGACCAAATGCATTCGCTTGAAGGAGAAGGTTCCATAAGGGCAAGTAAACGTGGTCTTCTCATGATCCTCTAGGCATATGAAAATTTGATTGTAACCTGAATACCCATCCAAAAAGCAATAATATTCATGTCATGCTAATCTGTCCAGCATTTGATCAATGAATAGGAGTGGAAAATGATCCTTGCGGGTTGCTTTGTTGAGCCTTCGATAATCAATGCAAACTCTCCAACTCGTAACAGTGCGGGNCATGATGTGCTGATTCCCTTAATATCTGCAATGGTCCACCCAATCGCCTTTTTGTGCTCACGAAGTACCCTAAGCAATTTCTGTTCTTGTGTATTGGTCAGGCTGGATGAGATGATCACAGGAAATGTCTCAGAGTTCCCCAAATAAGCATAGCGGAATTGTGCTGGAAGAGGTTTGAGTTCCAGCTTTGGAGCCTCTTCAATAGATGGCTTAGGAGGGGTTAGAGTAACAGGCTTGTTCAACTCTTCAAATTTTCCTAGCCCGTGGAGGTAACTGCAGGATACTTCAAGAACTTTCTCAATGTCTCCCCTTGTTTCATCCCCACAGTCTTCTTCATCCCCAACCAACACTCGCTCAAGAGGGTCAACAGGACTCATGTAGGGAACCATTGACGTTGATTTGCTTTCCACTACAGTAATCACGGATAGCTCTTCATAGTGGACAGAAACTTGAGTGCCTTATAAACATTAAACACCTCCACTCGATCACCAACTCGCATCGTCATTTTCCTTTCACACACATCAATGATAGCTCGACCCGTAGCTAATAAGGGACGTCCGAAAATAAATGGGACTTCCTAATCAGGCTCATAGTCCAAGATAATGAAATCGGCTGGGAATATGAAAGAGCCCACCTGAACCAGCACATCTACAATTACTCCCTCAGGATGAGCAAGGGAACGATCATCCAATTTTAAAATCACTGTTGTTGGGCGTGGCTCACCTAACCCCAACTTCTTGAACACATATAGCGGCATCAAATTAATGCTTTCCCCAAGATCGCACAAAGCTCCCAGACTGCATGCTTACCAATTGAGATTTGGATAGTAAAATTACCCGGATCTTTTAATTTTTGAGGTATCTTGCTTTGAATTCTTGAGCTAACTTCCTCAGTGAGCGCCACGGTTTCGAACTCAGTCAGCCTTCGTTTATTGGCCACAATGTCCTTGATGTATTTAGCATATTTGGGCACCTCCTGCAGAATGTCTACCAGTGGAATATTGATTTGTACCTGCTTCAAGAGGTCAAGAAACTTTTTGTATGCGGCATTATCTTTCACCTTTTTCAACCTTTGAGAGAATGGAGGGGGTGGCCTCGCAACAAATGGTGGGGGTTGATCAGCCACCGCCTCCTTTGCTGGCTTATCTGATTCTTTTGGGTTGTCTGATGTTGATTCAATAGTGGCTGGTTTCTCATTAAAAGTTACCTGCTTTCTCTTTTTGGACTGGACTTCTTCCAATTGCCTTGCACTCCTCAATGATACAGCATTAACAGATGCTTTAGGATTAGCTTCAGTGTCACTTGGAAGAGCTCCTGTTGGTCGGGTATTTTGAGAACTGGTGAGTTGCCCCACTTGGCGTTCTAAATTTATCATCGCTACAGTCTGGGCTTGGTGATCAGCCATTATTTTCTGATTGAAAGCAAGTTGACCGTTCATCATTCTCTTCATAATCTCCTCAAGGCTTGCTAATGGTTCAGCCTGAGGTGGTTTGTACTACTGTTGAGGTGTTGGATGCCTGTACTGATTTTGAGTGCTTTGATTTCCACCCCAAGAGAAGTTTGGGTGGTTTCTCCAGTTGGGGTTATAAGTGTTTCCGTATTGATTTGCTTGTCCCCTATTCGCGTTACCCACAAAGCAGACAGACTTTGGATTAACTGGGCATAAATCACTCGAATGACCCTCTCCACAAACTTCACAAAATACCTGAATCTGTTGCATTGGTTGGGCCTTTTGCACTGGTTGAGATTGTTGCTTGTTAATGATCAAGTTCATCTGATTTACTTGGTTAGTTAATGTGGAAATCTGAGCTGACAGTGTTGAGACCACATCTAGTTCAAGAACCCCTGGTGACTGTTGAACCACATTTCTCCCCATCTCACCTTGCCAGTCTGGATTGCTTTTGGAGAATTTATTCAGTAATGCAAATATTTCATCATAATTCTTCTCCAACACCTGACCTCCGGCTGCTGCATCTACCATAATTTTTGTTTGCCGATGGAGCCCTTCAATGAAAGTGTGAACTAACACCTCATTTGTCTGATTGTGATGAGGGCAATATCTATGTATCCCCTTGAACCTTTCCCATGCTGAATATAAAGATTCACCTGTTTTCTATTTAAAGGAGACTATATCACTCTTGATCTTTGCAGTCTTTCCCGAAGGGAAGAACCTTGCCAGAAATTTTCTCGCCAAAGTGTTCCATGTTGTAATGGAATTAGCTGGTTCTGCCTTCATCCATCGCTTTGCTTCACCCAATAGAGAGAATGGGAAAAGCGTGAGCCTCACATAATCTGGCGTAGTGATATAAGTATCACTAATCTCCAAGAAGTTCAGAATGTGTTACTGTGGATCCTCGTGTGGAAGACCAAAAACTGCCCGGTTGCATGAAGTAGTTGGATCATGCTCTGTTTCAGCTCAAAGTGCCCAATGATTCTGGGCTTCACGATGTTGGAGGTAACATTAGCAATACTGGGCATTGCCACCTCCTGAACAGCCATGTGTAGTTCCTCTACCATGTTCACGGGAAATTGGATGAGGTCCTGAATATTGTCTGTATCTCTTGCTTCTCGCAACCTCCTGTGAAATGTTCTCTCAGGTTCGGGGTCAAAGCCGTCAAGTCTGTCCTGGCTTCTGACCCTACACATTCAATCGAAGTTACTGAGATTAGAGCAAAAATCACGTGACGTTAGACTCAATGAAATAAACAACTAACGCAAAAACTAGAAAGTAGTCTATATTCAAGTCCCCGGCAACGGTGCCAAAAACTTGTTGGTCCCAAACGCACACGCAAGTATACGTGGTCATAGAAAATAATATAATGTTAAATCGAATGTCGAACCCACAGGGACTTGCGTAAACTACTTGATGAATCACTCTAATTGTTATTTAATCAAGCCAAAATAAAATCCAGGAA